>VDFB02281492.1:375518933-375803409 GCA_007258455.2 Sequoia sempervirens | reverse complement strand
TAATGGCCCTTGTTTCTCATCTATTGAGTTCATATAACGGGCCTATGAACATAAAATTATTTTGAAGTATTCATCTAATTACTACCCTTAGGGAAATGGAGTAGCAGAGTCTACCAACAAGAACCTATTGGAAGTAATAAAAAAATTGCTAGAGAACAGTCCTCGAGACTAGCATACCCAGTTGAGATTTTCCTTATGGGCAGATCGAACCTGTATTAAAGCCACTCTAGTAAATTCCACATTTAAGTTAGTTTACGGCGAAGAGCCAGTCTTCCCCATACATTTGCAGATCTCTTTCCTTAGGTTTATGTAGGAATTTTATTCAAAGGATGATCGGATTGAGGGAAGGCTCACTAATCTTTTAAACATGGAAGAACAAAGATACACTGCTTTACAACAGTTCTTTAAACACTAGGTTGTCGTCAAATGTTGGTTTTAAAAAAGGGCAAAAATAAAGGCCTTCATGATATCAGATCTTGTGTTGCTATAGGATAAAGCTAAAGAGAAAAAGGGAGACCACCAGAAGTTTGACAAACTCTAGTTGGGTCCATACCAGATAGTAGAAATCTTGGGTGAGAATGCCTTTCGCTTGAATACCCTAACAATAGAACCTATTCCATTGCCCGTCAATGGTCAATTTCTCAAGCATTACTTTGGTCCATGAGGGTCTGATTTTCTAAATTGGTTGTATTATATGTAATTAGTTCTTCTTTTGTTTTGGGTGTTCTGTTTGTTTGTTTGCTCTTTTTTCTTTTATGTTGTTTTGTTGTTTTGTCTTGGTCTTTGGGGACCTTCATTTCTTTCCACTTTGAAATGGAGGGGTTGTTATTTAAAGTATGTTGCAGGCACTAGGAGGGAAATTGATTTAGGTATTTTCAGGCATATCTTTGGAAGGTTTCATTCTAAACTTATGTCTTATGGTCATTTTCACATTGGTTTGAAAAGTTCTTAAGAATAAGGTATACTATAGATACTATCATGAACTATGATTGAATTTTGTCACAAAATAAATAAAACATCTGCCTATGTAGAGTGCCTATTTATCTCTGGGTGGTTGTATCTCTAATTCAAGTGAAAAATAAAATTCCCAAAAATTTCATAACGTCCATTGTAGTTCTCAACCCAAATTTTAAATCAATTATGTCTGAAAACTATTCAAAGAAAGGAAAACTCAATATTAAATAGGTGATTCAAGTATCTCTATCGGGACTATGGACACCTATTTGGTAGTAGAGCAATGCTTTGAGAGAACTAGAGGTATCTCTATCGGGGCTATGGATGCCTGATTGCCAGCAGAGCAATGCCCAGGATTTTATTGCATTACAGCTGAAGGACTCAACCTATGTAGCTTGGATCTTAGGTGTAGATATTCAGGGGTGGAAAAAAAAAATAAAGAAAGATGCACTATACATGCACACACTCAGATTCAATGTAGTTCATGTTGATATACATATGATATTACAGCTCATACTTACTCAATATATCTGATCCTATTTAAGTTAACATGCTTCATAAACTAGAGGTTCTGGGTGACTGAATTCTTTAGTATCTTGAAAATGGGTAAACCATTTTCCCAGCCGAGTCAACATTTGTTATGTCGTGCATAACCACCCCATTTTATTTTGGACCAAAATGGGTCCCCCTTTCTTTTGTTTTTCCTTTGGTGTTTTGTTTTGAACGTAGGAGTTGTTCATTTTTCTCCCTAGTCTTTCTTTCTTTTGGTCTATCAAAAGCGGAGTCGGAATAGAAAATGGATCTATAAATTTTGTAAGGTTCCAAGTCTGGCTTCAATCCTGGTTCCAGTTCTGCCTTTCTTCCTTGTTATTTTTTTCTTTTGGTTTGTCTTGTATTCTGAGGTTTGCTTATCCCTTGAGTCATTTCTTGTTTTCCTTGTGTTTTTTTTTTTTCCCGAGTAGGAGCAGAACCGGGGATGGAAGTGAACTTGGAACTTTGTAATTTACAGATTTTGTTTTCATTCTGATTCCAACTCTGCTTGTTTGATTTGTGTTGTTTTTTCTATTTTTGTTTGGGTTGGGTTCAATTTTTCTTTCGTTCTTGCTTCCCTTCACTTTGTTGTTCTTGTCTTGGTTTTTGTTCCTTTGTCAGGATTAGAACCAGAATTGGTGTTGAACTTGGAACTTGTAAAATTTCTAGTTTTGGCTTTGGTCCTAATTCTTCCCCTGTTCCCCTTCGTTGTTTTTCTTGGTCGTGGAACTGGAGCCGGGTTCAGAGTTTGATGAGAAACCTATTAAAGAATTTCTTGTTCTATTCCAGATCTGGGTCCATGTTTTCCCCACCTTTGGTGTTCACAGGAGCTAACTGTTCATTTGTGTTTCTTTCTCTACCTTCGATCTAGCACATTTATTGCATTAATTATAGCCTCCACACACGCATGAAAGGATTTTTAAACCTTAATTCAGGTTAGCGGGATCATTATCATTATTGTCTAAGTTGTTTTAGCGAACTAGAGCCAGTGTAACTGTGAGAGGAGCGATTTGATTGTGGAGGCATGTTGGTGGGAAAATCTTTTCCAAGTTTCAATCTTTCCTTGTGGGCATTTCAAGGTAAGGTTTCTTTTCTCTTCTTTTCCCATTGTGCTTTGTTGTTTCATTTTCGTGTTCTTGCTCATTGTGTTTTGGCACATTCACAAAACCCTTTTTCTATGAATCTTCCCTCTTTCTTTTGTGTCTTGTTGGTTTCATTTTTATTTTATTTTTCCATTTTCTTTTCTTTGTTTTTGTTTGGTTTATTTTCCATTTTGTCATGCCATAATTTCTAACTAGGGTTTCATTTAGTTGGGTCTTCCATGTGTTAAATGTGTTTGATTTTATTTCCAAACCCATCTAATCTTTCTTCCATTTCGATTCTATGATATCCATAATTGGGTTTATGATTCCCTAGTTTTCTAAGTCGACACGTCATGCAAACTATGGTTCTCTCGATGGCCTTTACAAAACATCCAACCCTAGGTTTAAAAATTGGTCTTTAGGTGGCTAATGGGTGAGGTTAAGCCCCTCTATTTAAATTTCCTTTTCAACCCATGTGTCCCTAGTCCTTAGATCCATGTGACCACATCTTTAGGTAAAGTGCTCCATTTTTCATGATAAAACTGGCAGGAGCCGACTCAGGAGCATACTTGTCCCATGGATGTTTGCATTGGGGTTCATTCCCAAAGTGATCCCACTTCCGCTTATTGTTAATTTTTGTCTTCACACTTTCCCTTCAGTGGAGTTAGAACCGGAGTGGAGGTTGAACTTGGAACTAGTGATTAGTTTCAAGTTCGGTTTCTATTCCAATTCCAGTTCCAATATCATCCTGGTTCTAGACTTGATCTCACTTTGTGTTAAAATAGTTCCATATTCCTTAATCTTTTGTGACTCCGCTTCCAATGAATTTTGAAATTTGGCTAAGTATCAAAGTTGTCTTGAGGAAGTAGAGAAAGATGTTGGTTGATGCATTGATTTTTATGCTTTTTTTTCATCTAATACAAGGGTTTATTGTAGAGATTAGGAGATGTTAGGAGCATCAAAATAGGCTTCTCAAAGGAGCCAACCTGCAGAAACTTCAAGGCAAGGAGCTAAGCCAAAGAAGATCAAGGTGGAGTAGCTCCCTTACACTTTGAGATAGAAACACATGGAAGCTACTCTCATAGCTAGTAAGGTGGATTCTGATTGGGCGGACATCACTGATACCAATTTGGTCCCATTCAATTACGAGGAGTTGCTCTTGGCAACATTTGGTGAGGAGGTAACAGGGAGGACACAGAGAATTGTTCAATCTAGATTGGCACATGTTGCCATCTTTCCCCTATCAGTCCAGTGTCCTGAATTGATAATGACTACAGTCAAAGCATACAATCTTGCCACCAAGAAATGTGTGGATTTGTAGGGAATTGTCATTATTGAGTTAACACCACAAATGATTAGATTATGTTCAATGCACATGTTCCACAAAATCCCAAGTAGCTCAATGAAGTAGAAGCCCTCAAATTATATGGTGATAAGAAGGAGATTAATAGAACTCATATGAACAAGAGTTGGATAAGAGTTGAGAAAAAGTCCATGGCTAAGCTTTATGACTAGCCTAAAAGGGTAGGCTTCTACAAGGAGATTGGAGACATAATAATGATGCTCTCTAGGGTGTTTGGGAAGAGGGATGCTTCTCAGTTCAAGGAATGGATGTTTCCATTTATTTAGACTATCCTAGATGGTAGGAAATAGTTTGAATGGTCTATGATTGTGTTAGATTGCATACACAATCAAATGCTTAGAGTGAGAGAAACCAAGAGTTTCTTCATGACCTCTTATGTGATTTATGTCACAGCTAGAAGGGGGATCTTTCCTGGAATAAATGCATTAGGCATATTGGGATAAGCCCAAGGATAGAAGAACCTGTTAGATCATTATGATCAACTCACATTGCAGGCCTCTGAGTCAAATTATAGAAGGGTTAATGATGCATTTTTCTATGTCATCATTAATCGGCTAATAAGAGATGTTGGTTACAAACTGACCAGAGAGGCCATGGCCCTTATTGCAGAATGGTGACATTGGTATATCCAATACCCCAAATTTACCTATTTTATGCTAGTTGGTTTTGATGGCCACCCTCATCTACTACCCAGGTGCTGCAATAATAGGATTGTCTCGATGGAGTTCATCTATCAAGCTATAGCAGTCACCCTTAATTTTTCCAATAAACACAACACTGGTTGCCACAAATTCACCATGAAGTTGGTTGAATATAGCTATGCACACAATGTGGTAGCTAAGGCAATTTGTGATGAGTTAATCTACTTGAAGTTGGGTTTTTCCACTTCTAGGAAACATTTTGATCCTAAACATAAGATGCAGACACTCCTTCCTACTATCTTTGACAAACACTTCAATCTATTGGAGGACTTTTGGATGGATTTACAAGATGAATATGATCTTAGAAGGAGAAACTATGAAATATTGCCTATCCCACTCATGGTTGAGTATGGGATAAAAGAAGACATCCCTGAGACATTATCAGATGATGGGGTAACTTTGGATCCCCAATACGATGCATAAAATATAGGCACCAGGGACCTTGATCCAGTGGACTGGAATGCAGAAGAGTCCATAGACATAGAACCGATTGCAAGGATGGTATTGGACAGGAGCATTCAATGGGTTATTATGAATATTAAGGATCCCAAAGCTTATAAATACAAGAAGAGGAAGGTAGTAGGTACCACTCAAGGGTACAAAAGGACAAAGAGAATAATTTCTCCTAAGGAGCTCCTAGAGTTTTTTCCTCCTAATTCTAGAGAGGAAATTCAAATTCCCGCTAAGGATCTTCATGAGGCACATGGGGAAGAGATTTCCATAGAACCAAGTGCTTCAACATATCTTGCACAAGAAGAAGCATCAACTCAAAATCTTACCCCAGAGCAGCCAAGTGGAGAAATACCTATGGGAACACTTCACAAAGAAGTTGAAGCCTTAAAAGAGAAGGAGCTTGAGATCGAGATTCATGACATTGATACAAATTTTGAGGCTACCCCATCTGATAAAGAAACTCATGTGGTGGCATCTCTGGATGAGACTGAGGATGCAGAGATTGAACATATCTTAACTGAAGAAGACCAATGGAAGATGTTTGAGGAAGCAAAAAGGGAAGCAAATGACAAGGAAAAAGCTGAGGCACTGGTTAAACAAAAGGAGATTGATGCTAAGGAACAATTTGATGCAGTGAAACAACAAGAGTTGGAAGCTCAAGCCAAGGCTGATGAATTGGAAAAGCAGTAGTAGCAAATAGAGTAGGTGCTCAAAATTAAAGTGGAAAGAGAAAAATTGGCTATGCTACAAAACATTCATGACCTTGAGGAATAAAAGGCTGCCTAAAGAAGAGAGAAAGAAGCCCTTGAGGCTAAATTCAAGGTTGTGGATGAAGCATATATAAGGAGAGAAGAGAAAGAATGCCTAGAAAGAGAAAGGGACGCTAAAGAACTTGATCTGCATGAAAAAAAGTCTAAAGAGGCATGGGACTATGTCAAAGAACTAGAAAAGCAGAGGGACCAGATGCATGATGAGAGGAGGTTGGAAGAAGAACGCTTGAAAAGGGAGAAAGAAGCTAAAAGGTTACAAGAAAAAAAGGATAAAGAAGAGGCTGAAAGACTTGCACAGGAAGATGCACAAAGAGAACAACAAAATGTGCAAGAGGTTGACTCTCAACCTAAGGCCACCATATTGTAACCTTTATCTTCTGCTACTGTTGCCTCTTCTTCAACACATGTGGTCACTACTCTTGTTGCTCCTACATGGTTGAAATTGGATTTGGAGAAGAAGCAGATAGTTCAACCTCAACCTCTCAATTGGGATGAAATGATGAAATAAATTGAGAAGGAAAGACCCAAAAAGAAGGCCAGAGTTCTTCACTCCACCAAGCTTACGAATGTAGGAGAAATCATTTTTGAATGTGCAATGCCAGTGGTGGATAAGGATAAAGATGACATGAAGGTAACTGATTACTAGTTGGGTATTGTGAATTTGAGGATACCTACAAGGAACTAACAAATGAATCTCATTGATATTGTAGCTTCCTCCACCAAATCTAGAGTGATTAAAGATAAGCAAAAGAAAGATGAGATCAAAGCTCAATTGGATTAGCTACATAAGTTCTTAAAGGATGTATCCACTACAGTCTCTCAACAAGTTGTTGGTCCAAAAACTCCAGTCCTACTAAGCAAAAAGGAAGCTGATGATTTAGTGCAGATGAGGAGCAAGGTGGGGATGCTTGACAGATGGATTGACAGACTCAATCAGGAAGTTGGTGAAGTGTTGGTTGATGGTTTCAAATTTCATGAAGCAACACTTGAGTTGGTAGGGAATATGAACCAACATGTTGAAGACCTAGAAAAGAAAGATGAAGAGTACATAGAATATGTTAAGAAGCTTGAGGACATTAGCAAAGTGCCCAAGTCAACTCTCCTAGAGTAGTCAATTCTTGAAGAAGACAATGTAGATTTTATTGAGAAGACTATGAGCATAATAAGATTCAAATCCAAGTTCATTTATGACCATAAGAATCATGTTCAAGAAGCGAGCAAAGACTTGAACAAGGAGATTGATGAATTGGAGGCAATAGTGGCTATTTTGATCAATTTGGACATCCTGGTCAAAGAGGGTCTTTCTTTAGACAAGATGAGGGAGAAGTGGAGTAGTAGATTTGAAGAAGTAATGAAAAAAGGAGATGATGGAGAATATTTGTTATTGGATAGATTCATGGATATCAGGGAAGAGGTAAAAGCTACTAGAAGGGAATTAATCAAATTAAGGGATATGTAGTCCAATTTGCTTCAACAAAGTTAAAGAGGATAAAATTTGAGGACAATTGGTTAGATGGGCCTGATTTGGATATCCTTCAACAAGTGTTCTCTAGTTATGATGAGTATATCCTTGACCAAGCAATGTAGGAGTGAGCTAGCAACAAAAAACTCTCGTCTTGACACAATATCCTCTCTTCTCCTATTTTGCAGCATTTTGACACAAGCTAGACTTGAGTTCCCATCCACTAGTTCCACCTTCTTCCTTGGGTGTGAGAGTTTTGTGTAACAAAGCAGTTAAGCCTTGTAACTGAAGATCAACAATCCAGTTCCTTCATGCAGTCTCAGTTCTTGAATTTGTGGATCTAAGTTTCTGATTGAGAGGAACTTGAGCATGACATGTCTATATGTACTTTTGGGTTCTATTTTGTAATGGTTGACTCATTGAAGGAAGATTAGCTACCTGAGGATAGAAAATAGGAATCACAGTCTTAGTATTTCATGAATTGTTAGTAGATACTTTGAACGTTTAGTTGAACTTGGATACATTTTATAATTTTATACAGTTTACATGTTGTTAAGTTTGAACCTCTTTGATAAGATTAATGAATCATAATCAATCCATATTTCAGTGAGTTGTTATGCCTAAATGTTTTCTATTTGATGCAAATAAATAGAGGAAACTGGATTCAAGATTATCTGATTGAATTATCTGTGAATGAAATTGTTGTTATGTCTATTTGATTTGTGTTTTAATGATGAGTGAATTATTTGTTTTGAATGTTAAAGTAAAGGTTTTAGTGAATGGTTGTGATCGTTGAATTAACACTATGAATGTATGCAGTGGTGTTGATTATTCTATGGATTGCATCATGTTGTGGTTTTGGTTGGATAAAGAAACACTCATTATTGATATGCATGTCTAGATATTAAGAAGTTTTATTCATATTCTATTATTTTAAATCTTTGATCTATCTTTTATATTTATCTAAACCCCCCAATGTAGGTTAGTTGATCTAATGTAGTTTTGTTCCTCATTACTAGCAAAGGCCCCTTGAACATTACAATTACATTGACCATTGAGCAATATCAACACAGTTGAGAACCAACTACCAAGACCTTGGGAGTTAGATTACTATATGTTGTCTTTCTTTTTCAGGAGAAATAGAATAGAGTTATTATGTTTAATGTTGTTGTGTTGTTTTGAACATCAACAATCTCCTCCTCCCATCATGTTTGAAGCATCAGTGCAGTTGTCATTGATTCGTCTTTGGGAGAGCAACTTTGAGATTCTTCATTGAGTGTATTGTGTGGAGATTTTTGTAGGAAAAACAAAAACCTTCAAATGTAATCCTCCAAAATCTCATCTTCGTTTTACTGCATACTAAAAATGTCATCTCCCCTCATGTCTCTACGCTTACAATATTCCTTGTACTTCTCAAGGATCTTTGTCTTCATTCCATCCCAAGTCTCCATAGTATTTTTTCCTAGGCTCATAAACCATCTTAATGCAACCTCTTTTAAGGTGGTAGGAAAAAACTTAAGCCTATGAGCATCAGTGGTATAGTCATAACTTCTGCAGAGTATATCAAACTCAAACAAGAAAGTATCAGGATCTTCTATGACAAGTCCATAGAACTTAGGAAGGACTGAAGTAGGGATATTTTTGAGGTTGCCAACTTCATTCTAATGAGCAATGGGAAAAGGAAAAGCTGGTTGGTTAGGTTTGTTTCTATTTGCATCACCCATGCCTACCTGATGGAGTTCCAAAGAAAAGGGATTCTCAACCTAATTGTGGTCTTTAGAGGAAGTGTCTGAACTAGTTAGATTCGGAAACACATAAGCAAAAGGATGTGGTTCTTCTTCTTCTTCATCTCCTGGAAGATTTTGATTCTCAACTAGTTGGAATGGATTAGGGTTATTCAAAAGGAATCTCCCATGAGAATCTCTCCTCCTTCCTCTATGTTGATGGTCAAAATAACACAACAACATTAAATAGAATATCTCTATCCTATTTCTCCTGAAAAAAGATAATTGATCTAAAACCACCTATCTTCCAAGGTCCTTGTAGTTGGTTCTCAACTGTGCTGGTGTGATTCAGTAGCCAATGCAACTATAATATTCAAGGGGCCTTGCTGGTGTAAAGGAATACAAACTGCATCATATCAATTAACCTACATTGGGGGGGTATAACTAAATAGAAAAAGATAGAACAAGGCTTCAAAATAGAAAAATATGAATATAAAATTCTTCACATCTAGAAATGTACCTTAACAATGAGTGTTTCTTCAATTAACCAAAACCATAACATGATGCAATCCAAAGCATAACCTACACCATTTCATACATTCATAGTGAAAAATCCAATAATCACAACCATTCGTCAAAAACTTACTTCAAAATTGAAACACATCACCCACTCATTTCTAAAATCATATCAATAGACCTAAACGAATTCCATTCATAGATAATTCAATGAAATAATCTCAGATCTGGTTTCCCCTATTGATTTGCATCAAATAGAAAACAATTATGCACAACATCCACTGACATATAGATGATTATGATTCATTAACATTATCATTAAGATTCAAACTTGACAATAACATGAAACTATATAAAAGTGTAAAAGTGTCTAAGTACAACAAATTTTCTCAAAGTATCCTGCTTAAAAACTTATAAAATCCTAAGACTATAAAAATACTATCTTCTATCTCATCAGGTGGCTAATCCTTCTTCAATCAGCCGACCTTTACAAAATGGAGCCCAAAAATACATATAGGAAAGCTATGCACTAATTTCTCTCAATCAAAACTTGAGATCCACTAATCAAGGAACTAGAACTGCATGAGGTGACTTCACTAGCTGATCTTCAGTTCAATGGTTGATGGTCCTGTTATCCAAAATTTGACGCCCAAAGGAGGAAGCTAGAACTGATGGATGAGATCTGCTGTTAAACTCATGTTATAACCCTACAAAATAGGAGAGAAGAGAAAGTTTTCCATCAAGATAGAATATTCCATTTCCAGATCATCCTTGCATAGTCTACTCAAGAAGGTATTCATCATAATTGGAGAACACTTGTTGAATAATATCCACATTAGGTCCATCTATCCAATTATCTTCAAATTTAATTCTTTCCAACTCTGCAGACGCAAACTCTTGCATATCTTTCAACTTAATCAACTCCCTCCTAGCAACCTTTACTTCATCTCTAATGTCCATGAGTCTATCTACCAACAACTCTTCACCATCATCCTCTTTTTGCATTACCTCCTCAAATCTGTTATTCTATTTATCCTTTAATTTATCAAGAGGAATACCTTCTTTGATAGGGATATCCACATTGACAAAAATAGTAATTACTACTTCTAATTCATTAATTTGTTCATTCAAGTCCTTACTGGCTTCTTGAACTTCATTTTTATGTACATAGATGAATTTAGATCTGAACTTGATTATGCTCATGGTTTTCTCAATGAAGTCTACATTATCCTCATCAAGGATTGATTACTTTAAGAGAGTTGGTTTGGGTACCTTGCTAATGTCCTTTAGTTTCTTGACATGGTCTCTATACTCTTCCTCTTGTTTCTCCAAGACTTCAACATGTTGATTCATATCTTTCCATAGCTCTAATGCACCTTCATGAACCTTAAATCCATCCACAAGAAACTCACCAACCTCTTGATTAAGTTGATCAATCCATCTATCAAGCATCGCAACTTTACTTAGCATCTATACCAAATCATCAACTTCTTTCTTGCTTACTAAGATTGGGGTCTCTAGGCTGGCAGCATTTGAGGCAGGGAGCAGGTACAGAGTTGATTGTGTGTGGTTATGTACTGGATTTATCCTCTGATCATCAGGTTAATTGAAGGGGATACCCACAAATGTCCGTAAAGGTTTTCTTTATGGCTTCCGTTCTTTTTGCTGGTCTCCCAAATTAACAGCTGCCCAGCTAGACAATCAATCCCTTGCTCTCCACCTTTGGGAGTTTGTCAGCTGCCAATCTCCCTTTGCATCTGCCAAACGTGGATGGAGAGGAACCCTCCTTTTCCTTGGGCCTCTCTCTTATATCCTTGTCATTTCCAGTCCCAAAGAGGCTGCAGGTTGGGCAGCTATTTTGCTTCACCGTCAAAGGTCTAGCTTTAAATATTAGCTAGGTACTTTGGGGTGGGTAAGTGCCAGTTTGTGAAGAGAAAGAAACACAATAACAGGCAGGAACAAGCTGGGACTCTGCCGGTTGAGAGATCGTACACTCGCGACCATTGTTTGTTGCGCGTGAATGCGGCAATACTGTCGGCTCATGGCGCTGGCTGAATTCTTTTTTTTCAGGCAATTTCTTCTTCAGCCTCCTCGCCGTTTGCGGTCTTTTTTGTGTTTTCCGAAATCTTCTTTAAATCTGGCTTTAACGGTTAAATTAACCAGCAGCAAGGTTCTTTATCGCTTGCTGCGGACGCGTTCTTCCGCTCCTTCATCGGCGGCTATCCAGCATCGCCAAGTTTCAACCTCAAGGGATTCTCTTTCCCTTCTTTTTTGAGCTTTCTCCTCTTCTAGCTCATGTATTTTTTGCAACATAGCCATTTTATCCCTCTCCTCTTTGGTCTTCAATTCTTGCTCTTTTTGTTGTTGCAGCAAGTGCTCTTTCTCTTTTTGTTTCCCTGCTAGTTCTTCCTCCCTAGCCTTAGCCTCAGATTCTTGTTTCTTAGCAAGTTCCTCATTTTGTGCTTTGGACTCTTCTTCCCTTTTGGCATCTTCAAATAATTTCCACTATTCCTTAGGAGTGAGGACATGTTCAGTTTCTACATTCCCAACTTCTTCATTGGATGCAAATACATGAGTTTCCTTATCAGATTGGGTAACCTCAAAATCTATATCAATATCATGAATTTCAATTTCATTCTCTTTCCCTTTCAAGGATTCAACTTCCTTATGAAGGGTTCCAGTAGGAATTTCCCCAATTGGTTGCTCTATAATAGGAGGTTGAGTGGAGGTTTCACCTCCAGCTTTTGTTGTGGTCTCCTCTCCATGTGATTCATGAACATCCTGAGCAAGAATTGCAAGTTCAAGATCCTCTCTAGAATTGGGAGGGAAAAAATCTAATGGCTCCTTAGGAGTTGTCCTTCTTTTTGTTCTTTTCTATCCCTGGGTTGTACCTGCAAGTTTTCTCTTTTTAGAAGTTTGAGCCTCTGGCTCCTTGATCCTCATAACTACCCACTGGATACTTCTACCTAGGTGTGGCCTTACAATTTGTTTGATGTCAATGGATTCATCTGCATCCCAATCAACTGGATCCAAGTCTTTAGTACCTATCTTATTAGCATCATACTGGGGATCCAGGGTTACACCATCATCTGACAATGTATCAGGAATATCCTCCTTCATCCCATACTCAATCATGAGTGGAATGGGAAATATTTCATAATTCCTTCTTCTTAGATCATACTCATCCTGTAGGTCCATTAAAAAATACTTGAGAAAATTGAAATTCTTTTCAAAAACTATAGGAAGCAAACCTTGCATCTTGTGCTTGGGATCAAAATACTTCCTGGATGTATATAAGCCTAACTTCAAATGGATCAATTCATCACAAATTACCTTGGATGCCACATTGTGTGCACAACTATACTCACCTAACTTCATGGTAAATTTGTGACAACCAAGCTTATGTTTGTTAGAAAACTTGGTGTTGGATTCTATGGCCTGATAAATGAACTCCATCAAAACAATTTTGTTATTGCAGCATTTGGGCAATAAATAAGGATGGCCATCAAAACTAGCCAGCCTGAAATAGGTGCACTTGGGGTATTGGATATACCAATGTCCCCATTCTACAATGAATTCCATGGCATCTCTGCTCAGTCTATACTCTGCATCTCTTGTTAGATGATTAATGATGAAATACAAGAATGCATCATTAAATCTTCTATAAAGTGACTTACAGGTTTGCAAAGTAAGCTGATCATAGTGATCCCACACCTTTTTTCTAGGGGCTTCCCCCAATATCCAAACTGCATTTAAACTAGGAAAGATGCCTCTTCTTGAAGCTGCATATATTACATAGGAAGCCATGAAGAAGCTCTTTGTCTTCCTCACTTTAAGCATTTGATTATGTTGGCACTCTGATAAAATCATTGGAAAATCAAATTGTTGCCTACCATCCATAATAGTTTGAATGAATGGAAACATACAATCCTTGAATTATGAGGAATCTCTCTTCCCAAACACTCTAGAGAGCATCATGATTATTTCATCAATCTACTTAACAAAATCTGATCTCTTAGGCTAGTCAGTGAGCTTGGCCAGGGATTTATTTTCATCTCTGATCCAGTGTTTGTTCATGTGAGTTATGTTGGCCTTCTTTTTGTTGCTATGTAACTGCAGTGCTTCTACCTCATTGAGTTGCCTAGGGTTCTGGGGTGTAGGTGCATTAAACATGAACCTTATCATTTCTGGCATAAAATCAATGATGGTATTCCCCTACAAGTGCACACATTTTCTAGTTGTGGGATTGTAAGCCCCAGTTGCAGTAAGTATTAGTTTTGGGCACCAGATTGATAGAGGAAAGATGGCAACATGTTCCAACCCCGATTGAATAATCCTCTTTATTCTCCCTGTTACATCCTCACTGAATGTTTCTTCATGCAAATCCTCATAATTGAATGGGCCAAAGTTTGTATCTATGATTTTTTCCCAATCTGAACCACCTTGCTAACTGTAATAGTAGGAATTTGGTGCTTGTACCTCAAGGTGTAGGGGAGTTGTTATACTTTTGTCTTTTTAGGCTTGGTCCCTGCCTTGAACTTTTTGTAGGTTGGCTTCTTTGAGAATCCTCTCCCAATGCTCCTAACATCCTCTATTCCTACAATGCAACCCTAGATTAGATAAACAAAGGCATGAAAATAATTACATCATACAATACCTCTCATACCATTCTCTATTCCATCAAGATAACTCTCCATACTTAGTCAAATTTTATACCCACCAAAAGCGGAGTCAGGGAAGAATTAGGAACTGAAAGCCTTTAACATAGGTGGGATCGGGATCAGAACTGGAACAATATCGAAACTGGGATCGGGATGGAAACTGAACCCAAAACTAGTCGATAGTTCCAAATTCATTTCCCACTACGGTTTTGCTTCCGCCAAAGAATAAAGGTGAAGACTAGAGCTGACAATCATCAGAAGCGAGATCATTTTTGGAATTAACTCTCATCCAAACATTTATGGGACGAGTTCGTTCACGGATCCGCTTCCACTAGTTTACCATTCAAACGAAGCAATTTTGAAGATGCGGTCATATGAGCTTAAGACTTGGGTCACGTGGAATTATAACAAAACTTTAAATAAAGGGGCCTAACCTCACCCCTTTAACAGAAAAAAAAAAGACAAGAAACCTTATCCAAGTCTCTTATCCAACTCTGAACCCAATTCTGGTCCCGCAACAAGGACATACAACAAAAGGAAATAGGGGCAGAATCAGAACCAAAACTGGACCCAAAACTTTTACAAAGTTCCAAGTTCAGTTCTGATTCCAGTTTCGCCTACGATAAAGGAATGAAAAACTGAGACAAACAAAGAAACAAAAGAAATGATAGGAAGCAGGACCAGAATGAAAACCAGACCCGACCAAGACAACAACGAAGACAAAACACAAAGCAAGCAAGCGGGAACGTGATCGAGATCAAAACAAAATTCAAAACTTTTACAAAGTCCCAAGTTCAACTCCAATTCTAGTTCTCCTTATGCCAGATCAAAAACAAAACACAAGGAAATGAGAAACGAATCAAGGGAAAAACCTAGACTCAAGAGCGCAAGACAAACCAAAAGACAATGAAAAGAACAATGAGGCAAGGGCAAGGTTGGAACTATAACTGAATCTGGACTTGGAACCTTCAAAAGTTTTGAGTCTAATTTCCATTTTGACTCTTCTTCCGTTAAACCAAAAAGAAACAAGGACTTAGGAAGAAAAAGAACAACCCCTAAGACCCAAACAAAACACCAAGGACAAAACAAAAACAAGGGGGACCCATTTTGATCCAAAACAAAATGGGGTGGTTATGCAAGGCATAACAAATAGCGACTCGGCTGGGAAAATGGTTTACCCATTTTCAAGAAACTGAAGAATTTAGTTACCCAGAACCTCTAGTTTATAAACATTCTAACTCAAGTAGGATCAGATATATTAGCAAGGTTGAGATGGAATCTCAGATGTAAATCAACATGAACTAATTTGAATCTAAGTATGTTCACATACTGTGCATCTTTCTTCATAAAAAAATTCTTTACCCCTGAACAACTATACCTAAGATTCAAGCTACATAGGTTGAGTCCTTTAATTGTCGTGCAATGATATCCTAGGCATTTCTCCACTGCCAACCAGGCATTCATAGCCCTGATGGACATACCTCTAGTCCTCTCAAAGTATTGCTCTACTGCCAGATAGGTGTCCAAATCCCTGATAGAGATACTCGAATCACCCATTTGATACTGAGTTTTCCTTCTTTTAATAGTTCTCTTTTCTCTTTTTTTTTTATTTTTATTTATAGGCTTCACTTGTAGGAATTCTTTAATAACATTTTTCAATACTCATATATGATTAATTTTAAACGTGGGTTGAGAACTATAGTGGACCTTATGACAGTGTTGGGAATCATATTTTTCACTTGAATCAAAGATACAACCACCCTGAGACAAATAGGCATTTTACATAGGCGGATGTTCTATCTATTTTGTGACATATTTCAATCATGGTTCATGAGATTATTTACAGTATACCTTATTCTTAATAACTTTTCAAACCATTGTTTAAAATGATCATAAGACACAAGTTTAGAATGAAATATTTCAACATACATACTTGAAAATACCTAAACCAATTTCTCTCCTAGTGCATTCAACATACTTTGAATAACAACCCCTTTATTTCAAAATGGAAGAAAATGAAGGTCCCCAACATAAACAAGACAAAACAAAAACAATAACAAGAAAACAAAAGAAAAACAAACAAACAAACAACAAACCCAAAACAAAAGAACAAATAATTACATATATACAACCAATAGAAAATTAGACCCTCATGGGGCCAAAGTACTATTTGAGAAACTAACCACTGATAGGCAATGGAACAGGTTCTCCTATTAGGGTGCTCAAATGAAAAGCATTCTCACCCAGAATTTTAGCTATCTGATATGGACCCAACCAAAGTCCGTCAAAATTTTGGTGGTCCCCTTTCTTCTCCTTAGCTTTGTCCCATAGAAACACAAGGTCTGATATCCTAAAGGCCTTAATTTTAGCTCTTTTTTCAAACCAATGTTTGACGACAACTTGATGTTTATAGAACTGCTATAAAATGTCTCTTTGCTCTTCCAGATTTAGCAAATTGGTTAATCTAACCTCTATCATATCATATTTTGAATAGAACTCCTACATGAACCTGAGGATAGGCATCTGCAAATGTATAGGAAAGACTAGCTCTTGGTCGTAGACTAACTTAAATGGTGAATTCCCTAGGGAGACTTTAATGCGAGTTTGATCTGCCCATAAGGAAAATCTCAGTTGGGTATGCCAGTCTCTAAGGTTTTTTTCTAGCAACTTCTTAATCACTTCCAACATTTTTTTGTTAATAGACTCAGCTACTCCATTCCCCTGTGGGTAGTAATTAGACAAATATTTCAAGACAATTTTGTGTTCATAAGCCCATTGAATAAACTCAACAAAAGAAAAAGTAGGGCCATTGTCACATACCAGGGCAAATGGCACTCCAAACCTGATTATGATGTTTTGATTGAGAAATTTGATGACCACGTCTATGGTGTTGTTTTTACAAGTTTGGGCCTTACTCTAGCATGTGCAATAGTTAGTTGTTGTCAGAATGAATTTATGACCTGTGGAAAAGTTTGGATTAATAACTCCTACAAAATCCAGTGCCCATTGGGAAAAAGGTCTTAGCTCATACACAGGTTGCAAAGGAATCATTGGATTACATTCCCTGGATGCAGAGGTCTGACATGTGTGGCATGTCCTCACATGTTGGTGTGCATCTCATAACACATGGGGCCAATAATAGCTTGATCTAATAATATGATGTGCCAAGGAATCATCGGATCCATGTCTCGTACCATTCCTACCACGAAACTCAACAATGACATGCCTAGCTTCTTGTTGATCCAAGTAGTGTAGGTAAACACCTTCAAAATTTATTTTGTACAAGGATCCTCCTTTAAGCATGTAATGAGCACTCTTCATCCTCAATGCTCTCCTTTGAGTAGCATTCATTCCATCTGGGCATTTATTATTAAGGAGGAAGAAGATAAGATCTATATACCAAGGATCCTTAGTAAATGATTGTATTGTGTATTGTTGGAAAGTCATATTCTTATCCACATCTGCCATAGCTTTAGATAAACCTTGGCCTCAAACTAGCTTCATTGGATGAATCTCAAGATCATAATCCTATAGAATGGCCATCCATTTTCCTCCCCTCTCCCCCAGTTCGCTCTGCATAAGGAGAGACTTCACAGTTGGATCAGGAACTATGGCAATCACCTAACTACGAAGGATGTATTGTCAGAACTTTTTGACTTCCCATACAAGTGCGAAGACTTTTTTTTCAAGAGATGGATATCTAATTTCTATGTTTTTAAATGGGGAACTCTTAAAAGCAATAGGTCTTTCATCTTCGTCACCTTTTCGTTGTGTCAAAACAACAACACACGAATGATCAGATGCAAAAGAATAGATATAAAAAGGCTTTATGTAGTCAAGGCTAGTTAGAACCGATGCCTCTGAAATTGACTATTTAATCTGTGAAAAAGTAGATTTAGCTTCATTACTCCATTCTATCTTTGCATCCTTTTTCAGTACTATATTTGACTACAAATTCCAACAAATTTTTGGTGACATATCAACAAAATATTGTTGAATTACCGACGCAACACTATTTTAAATTTCGTCACTGAAATTTTGTTGCTTTAACGACCAACTTTTATTTGTTGAAACCATGACCCAACATCGTTGGTCAACACCAAGGAGAATTTTGGTAGTGTCCATCGCAAAATCGACGTATCTTCATCCATCTATCAACGACAGGAAACAAAAATGTTGCAGAGCGCCCATTTGAAAGCGTTGATAAAACTCCAAACATTTGTCATTTTTCTAGCGATGTTGAGTTTCCAATTATGATGAAAACTTTGTCACTTGTACAACAACCTCGTCGCAAATTGTTTTGGTTCATCGGGCTATGTTCGTCAAAATTTTGATGATACCCTACAGTTTTTAAAAAATATATATATTTGTGTTATTGTTGGTTCTACTACAACGAAAAGTTAGCAATTGCATTTGGTTTGTTAAACATGGCCCCTGGTAGAACTATTAGAGTTGTTAAGAACCTTCAAGTATGTTATGATTTCCACACTACATCTCAAAGGATAAATTCAATACTTGGAGGGCTCAATATTATGATGCCCACACCTCATGCACTATAGGACATTCCTTTGGATGATATTTTCTACATAACAGGGAAAAATATTCCTCAAATGCAAACGCATAATGCCTAGAGAGACCTAAATTTGTTGATTTATAATGCCAATTAAATTTCTGGAATACAACCCATAACTTAGGGAGTTAATCTCCTTAGTTTCCATGAACACTGTGGGAAAAAATCAACTCTCAGCTACCATCTTCCCAAGTAGCAACTTGGCATCCAAATCATGGTCTACCTCTGAAACTATACCCTTACATGAAAATTCCTTGAACAATAAGAGTTAATCTTACTATGCCAAGTGTCCTTCAAATGTTTCCTATTCATTACTTGGATCCACCACCTTAATTTCCTAGACACAAGACAAGATTAACAATTGAGATACTTTCGCTTCGATGATCAATAATTATATCAATGGATAGATGAACTACCAAGGTGAAAGGTGGACCAATCTACCAAAATCTACCAAATGACACCACATGGTTTTGCAAAATCTAATTGATCAATCCCTTATAATGCACTCTAACCCCACTCAATTAATGGTCTAGATCAATTTTACATCAATATTAATGGTCAAGGGAGATCTTCTCTTTAGCTCAAAATTACTTGAACATATTTGACTTCAAAAGCCAACCAAGACATGTCATGTAAACTTATGTTTTTGCACTTGACTATATACCCTTTGATTCACCTTGAAGATCAACAACTTCAACAAACCAATAGAATACTAAAGTGTTGAATGGTATGATTTATCAAAGTACCTACATCCACCAAATTTCATTAGATCACACCACATGGTTTCACCAAAACCATTTGATAAAACTATTTGATATCTATAGGCTTTACTTAAACATCAATCAACATTGAAAGTGTAGATCAACTTTCCCCAAAGATTAGTGATTACGACCAATTGGTGGATGGCTAAAGTGTTGAGTGGTTTTATTCACAGAAGTGTAAACATTGTTGAAATCCACTAGTTCATGCCATGTGGACATATCATAAATGCACCTAGCCTCCTACTTTCCATCAATGGCCACAATTTTCTCCTCTCAAGATTGACACCTTCAATAGATGGTTGAGGAGATTGGTAGCTTGATCTACTAATATGCTACAATACACTAGATTGTGCCAAGTAGCCACATTTTCCATTGCCAAACAAGGACCTTAACACATACTTGTTGCACCTCTATCCCAATAAGGATCATACACCTCAACACCCCTTTGAAAAAGGCTCCATGTTCGAGACGCCCATGCTAGCAATAAAGATCTTTTTGGAAAATAAATATATGGAAGGCCACAATATGATTCCAATGGAGATGGAATAATATTAACAGGTCATAGTAAGCTGTAATATTCTCTATCCCTTATGAATCAACAATTACCAATTGAGAGCCAGTTTATCTCAAAATTAGTACATCATTTAAATGCAGAAATTGTCCTAGGTACAATTCAAAATGTAAGGGAGGCATGCACATGGTTGGAATACACTTATCTTTACATTCACATGCTATGAAACCTAGTTCTATATGGTCTATCTACTGATGCTTTACAGAAAGACAATACCTTAGAAGAGAGAAGGGTAGACTTGGTAAGCATAGTTGTGATTTTCAATTTAGTACATAGTAATTTTACTATGGTATTGTTAGACAAGTATGACCCTTGAATTTTACTTTAATGGTACTTGCTAGTGATTCTGATAATTGAAATCTTTATGTTAACAAATACATTCAGCAACAACTATCTTGGACAAAAGTAATTTGGTGAAATATGATTGGAAAAGTGGATATTTCTAGGTTAATGATCTAGGACGGATAGCTAGTTATTACTACATCACTCATGGGACAATGGCTACTTATAATGAGCACTTGAATCCAAAAATGGGTGATATTGAGCTATGATGATTGTTTTCATTAAGTGAAGAGTTTAAATATGTGACAATAAAGAGAATATGGAACAACAATATTCATATTTTTTTGGTGTTTTAATTTCTAACTCTTTATCATGGGGGAACAAGATAGGAGAGAAAGGAAAAGCTATTCATAATATTAAATTATTGAAACCATAAATCTATTTTTTATATTATTATATTACATTATTTATCCTTTCATTCATCTGAGCAAGCTCCTGTCAGTGATGTGAGAATGCAAATTGATTAATTATTTCAATATTCATAGGCAGGTGTTGTATTGTTGTGTGCTAGTGGAAGGGGTTTGTGAGATAGTATTTATCCATCTTGAGGTTGCAAGTTCTGAAACATGGATGAATTTACATACTGAATTGTAAATTCACTTTTACAAAATATTCCAAAAGTTGTAGTATAGGAAAATAATTGGAATTACAAAAAGAAAAATAGTACGAGAGTAGACAAAATGTTGCTTTTGTTTTAGAGGTAGTGTTCAATACAATGCTATAAATATAGAGAGGACCTGTAATAAGATCAATACCATAACAACAGAAGGGGGGCATTGAAAAAGAATCACATCTATGTCTATATCCATGTCCGTGCAACTCTTATTGAAACTAGTGCACTGTTATTTATTATTACACGTACAAGTCCTATATTGTTATTCTTCCAAAACTTCTCAGGCATCCAATCAACTACTTATATGCATGCAACTCCTTTCTTGGGCCTTCCTAGATATATCCAAGGTCATAAGGCTTGGATACAACAATATATGTAGTACATACTCATGTATTGAATAGAGTTATCTTCCTAGTCTGTATGTTTAAGAATTTTAGGAATAATGTATTTAATATTTAACTTACACACCCCTTTTCACCCTCCATTCATTGTAAACTATGCATAACTTGAACATATTAAAAAAAAATGAATGTAAGTAGAGAAATTTTTGCATACCTGTAGATGGTAGAAAATTTCATGGTTAAGTGGAAGCCTCCCATCAACAAAAAGATCCAAATATTTGTGTATATCTCTCAATTGAGCCTCTAAACTCTTCAGAGCTATCAATTTTTCCACTAACTTGTTATGCACAAAAGTCAAAATTTAGAGTTATGTCACCACTAAAAACAAAAGAAATAGAGATTTGAAACCAAATCCACACACAACACAATGTGGTATTCATACAAAGCATACAAACAAACTAAAATAAGAACATTGGAATGGAAACAACTTCAAATTATGATGCAGAGCATGGATTCACTACTCAGCGGAGGCACATTTCACAATAATGGGACACTTGTAAAGCTTATCTATCTGAGGTTCAAATGAGTAAAGAGATTGATGAAAAGAGATAAAGGAATTAATTAAAAGATACTTGGATGTGGTTTGGATTTAGAATTTTATGTTTTGTGTGGGAACATATGTCTAGGCTTGTAGACAACATAAAGTAGAAGACCAATTTGGAAAATGAGAGGCATAGGGTATAAAAAGAATCATTTTCTGCCACCATGGTGAAATTTATGCGCTTTATTTTCAATCTTTGCATATTGGTTCGATACTTGGGCCGTGCATTTCTTATATTGAAAAGTGCATTACCTTGGTAGAGCTTCTCTTTTTTTTCAAAGAATATTTTAATATTCTCTACTTAACCAGGGCCAACCATTGGCCGGTGGAAGCTCATTTAGCCCTTCCCCCCCCCCTCACATCACTCTTAATTCCCCATACCCGATCATATAACAGTAATCATTCATTCATCCATTAATAACATATAACATTCATTCATTAACATATAACATTCATTCATTAACATATTTACATTCATTCATTCATTCCATTACAGATAACATATAACATTCATTCATTCATTCATTCATCCATTAATAACATATAACATTCATTCTTCCCGGTTTTTATGTATCAAAATACTTTAAGTTGTCATAATATGATTATACTTTTTTTTTTTGTTTCTTGCAGGAAGCAGAAAAAGTTGAAGTGGAATATTGTTTTTCTAAATCATCATCCTTTAGTTGTTCGACCTCTACTCATTGATCTTAATGTGTATTCTAATTAGGTGTACTCGCTGCGTTGGAGGCCGTTACAAGGGGTGCTGCTCTTCGAAATGTTAAGAATTGATTATGTTTCATTATTATTGTTACCAAGTATTTCATTAATTAAAGAACTAGGTGATTTCTTTACGATGGGGCCACATCGTGTTCTTGATCTTGTCAACTCATGCTCCAATATGTGAACGCCCTCTAAGTCTAATGGAGTTGAAACATGAGAGGTTATATTAATTAATACACCAATTGCAATTAAATATGTTAAAAAGAACATTAGAGTGGTCCTCTTTACCTGATGGGGCCACATCATGTTCCTGATCTTGTCTAGCCTGATCATGCTCAACATGTTGATCAAGCTCTACATGCTCTAAAGTTGAAACATGAAAGGTTGCATTAATTAATACACCAATTACAATTAAAGATGTTTAATTGTATTAATCCATCTTGCGTTATTATAGCATGAATACATCTAGTACTAGAATTATGACCTTCCATACGTAGGTTGTACTCCAGCCTCAACCGGAGTTGCATTCAATGTCATATGCGGTATTATCATTGCTTTCTGTTTAAAAAAAAGTGTTGTAATTACTTTATAATTAATATTAGATAAGAATTGCACAAGTATTCAATTTTAAATAAACTTCATTGAGTTTATCTACGTATGTATGGATGTAGTGGGGAAGCTTATTGTTTAATCAAGGTTCTTCAAATGTTTATGCGACTCCATGAGTCTTGCTTTGGAAGGCAATCTTTAAGATTATACTTCTCTTTAGGCGGTTGTTGAATTGAGCCATTTTGCATAAAATCATGATTTTTTTCTTCTATGGTTAATGATTAAACCAAAATTATTTGCAATTTATTATTTGGGTAATATTTCATTTATTCGTACTTACGATTCGATGTGGCTAATTTCATATAACCACCAAAGCCAGAGTTTGTGCTACGTGTTTTCTAGTTTTGCCTTTGTTGCCTTTGTTATGTCCAAGCAGCCTATAAGAAAAGTTTGAAATATGTTAGATTATGTAAAAAGAAAGAGTAGTGGTATATAATTACATTGTTGATAGTATCCACATATGCCAACTTCTTAGCCCCGGTGTTGTTTCCTTTTCTTTTAGCCTTCTCCTTTCCATCAGGCACTTGCAGGGTCCTTCCTCTCCCTCCTGGAATCCTTGGGGGATGCTTGGCCACTTTGTTCTTCTCTAAATGTGACCTATATTGGTCCCTCACATACTTTAGATAGGTACCAACTTTCTGGGACCTTGGATTTGAGTTGAATGTGTTATTATTGAACAACACAACTAAGCGGTTAATGAGCTCATCCTCCTTTTAAATTTTGATTTTGGGCATTTCCATGCGTGTATTATGGTGGGCAGAATCTAAATAATATCGTTTAGATGTTTATAAAAAAAATCATTTCCTACAAAATGATCATGGGATCATTAGTCTAAAAAGAGTGATCAATAAGTAAATTTCAATTGGATTATATATAATAATAATTAAAACATTTTAAAGTACTTGGGACCTTCTCTATCTTTATGGGAATGAAATCCTCGGTCACCACAAATGTGACCGGCAATGTTCTTGTACTAGTAATACAGGAAGATCCAAGAAATGTTGCTAAAACATCACCAGTACTAGTGGCCTTTGCATCCCCAGGTACATGTCCTGGCACATGTTTTGGCATGTGTTCATTGCCAGAGGGTGCACTACCTGATGTCTGCATACTATGTGTTGCCAAAATTTCAGTCGACAATATAGGCACGAATGATGGGATAAGATGATGTGATGTATGCACAGGGAGATTAGGATCGACACTTGTACCCACCCCTACTCCTCGGGCAACACCTACAGTACCCTGATCATGGCTAATAGCATCATGAAGATGCAAAAAATTCTATAAAAATAACACATATTTTAGTTCATGACATAAAAGAGTACAAAATATAAAACCATGAATGAACTCATGTTATAATTAAAGATCTCATGATAGCTTACTTGCAAGTTTCGTGCTCTCTCAATCAATATTTTAACCCTTTCTCTTATCTCATCTATTTGAGGCACTATGAATAACAACTAAAGGATTTCTTCATTGCATTTTTTTTGGGTCTTTCTTATCTTATCCAGAGGGTTTGTGGAATATGCGATGTCATCATCACATAATAGTGACTGCCACTCCCTATGGATGTTGTCCTCTACTTCTGGTGCCTTTCCCCGATCAGCCATCTGCGACAAGAATATTAAAAACATTATCGAAATTAACCCAATAAACTTATGAAAAAAATATAATAATAAAACATTTTGCTCATATCTAATTTGTAAAATTAAAATGAGGTAAACCTAATGAGTAGAAGTTCCTGAAGATGCATCGCGATCTGTGCTCTGGGCCGAAGCCTTCCCTGTACGATCAATGTCCAGCTATGACAAAAATTAAATATAAAAAAACATTACCAAAATGAAACCAATACACTTACGAAAAAAAACATAATAATAAAATGGTATATTGGAGTCATTAATTAGAGGTTGGGTAAAATGGTATATAGTACATACCACCCCCATAGTAACTGTGTTTGTATCTATGCGATTCAAATTGTAACTCAGATTCCCCTGCAATTATTGATTTTATCGCACATACGAATACATGGTTTCCCTCACATGACTCGAATATGCAATTGGGTTGCTTATTTGTTGACCCAGGTCGTGTACTATTTATAAACCTTGCAATATTCCTTGATGTTTTTGGCCTTCCATCAATGTACATAGCCACTCCTTTATTTTGATCCTTATCTTTTAGCTGTATATAATTTGCTGACAATGCATACCTATGCATACTTCATGTATATCAAACCAACTACATCCAATCTTTGTAACTGTAACAGGGTCTGACATACTGCATCAATTTAGTAACTTTGTCATAATATACCTTTATGTTGTCCATGCAAAATAGGCCCAAACCATGTAATGACAATGGTGCTATGCGATATATCCTCTCATTGACACAAAAATTAGTGTTTATTGGAGGAAGTTCCTTGGGTAACCATTGTTTCCGTAGATATTTGTACCTCAAGGGCACCTCGATGTCACCTATGCTTTCATCATCATAAGAACATGACCCCCCTTCAACAAGAAAAAATTCCATGTGTTTACAAAATTTTCTTCTAATCTTTTGACCTCTAGTTGATCTCCCTCTTTTAGACCTACTACATGTCTCGCTTTCCTCTTCTCTTCCTGAATTTCCCTCGCTCGAGGAATACAGATCTAACAAATACCTATTTGGTGGTACCTACAGTCATAAGGATGTTGGATGAATTTCTTTCATGGTGATGTGATCCCAAGGTGACATTATGATTAATCTATCATTTCATCACTAGAATTTGACAGGTTATAAGGTAATCAAGTCTTGATAGTTTGCAGGGTTGTTTTCTGTGAAATCGTGTCTCCAATCCATGCTTGAGTGGTTTTAAATGTGTTTTAGTGGGTTTTGGAGAATGTGCAGGTGAGCTGTGAGCCCTAAAAACCTAGACTCGGTGATGAATTTTCCTACATGAACAATGTATGGAAATGTTCCAAGGATTTTTTCATGACAATTGAGGGGAAAAGATAATGAATGATAGTCATTATTAGTCTCACAATATTTAAGTGTGTGACAGTGTTGCATGATCACATTTCAGTGGACAATTCATAGATGCCAATCATAGTAGGCATGAACCTTGATGAGGGAGGTGCCATGGAACAAGGTATGATTGCTCTTTGTTCAATAGTTTTTTGTCAGTGGGTTTTTTATTTTAATTAGATTGAGAACCATATTGATAAGATGCCCAACAATGAAGTTTCTTAAAAGAATTTTATGATTGCTCTTGGTTCAATAGCTAGATAGCATTTTTTGAGGAATGAATGTTATACAAGTATCTATCAAACACTTATGACTTGGAAAAGTATATTTAATATTGGTACAATAAGGTCAAATTTCTTATCCCTGGGTCTTTGTACTATTGTAAAAATGTTGAAGTGAACGATTGCATTTCTGGAAATATTCTTAGAGGAGAGGCCAACATAGTAATTTAAAATCCACTATAGTGGAAGAGTAAAAAATCTACTATTTTTTTACTTTCAAAACATGAATTATTATGATCTTGTACTTAGAGGATTGTCAAGTGGGTTTGATTGTAATTTTGTTGAAGGAAACAAGTTCCTCAATAATAGTTCCTCAAAAATATTCAAACATATTCTGAAAGTTGAGAAGACCTTGCTAATTTCATCAACCAAAATGCCTTGATGGATTTGGAGTTGGAAGGTGTAGATTTCACTTGGTCAAATTGATGGTTAGGCTCCTCATCAATTCAAGGGAGATTATACAACTGATGCTATTCTCTATTGTAAAGTACCATGCAGCCTCATATACAACCTTTCAAAGGTATGAATTCATGTTATATCATCTCTTAATCCAAGTAATTTGATTTACTAGACTTCTACTTAATGTTTTAACTCCCAAACTTTGTAACAAGTGTTAAATGTGACTATGGTCCACCAGTTACACAACCAAGGCCTCAAATGTATTCTCTAATTATAATCAAAGGAATTTTTCTCTTCATTCAAGTAAATAAACTTGAATGGAAACACCACCAAGTGGTTTATTGGACACCTACATGACTAAAAATAGCAGCAAATTTACATTTAATGCAAATTTTCATTGAAATTTTATGTACTGTGTAGAAGAATGGTTTCACCATACATAATATTTTGGTTTAAGTATCTTCAAAAGTGCTGACTACACAACCTTGCAAAAATTCTTTTGTTTTGTATCAATAGTAATTGTTAGCATCATCCTATTCCTCATCATATTTACTATATCTTGAAGTACTCAAATTCCATTGATGAAATGTCTTCAGGGCCAAATAAGGACAAATAATACAGGAACCATATCCAATTAGACATGCAAAATGATGGGTGCCAAAGAATTTAGCTCAACCAAAAACTACAAAAGTTAGGATGCGCGGTCCATTTGTATCAAGTGTTGATGAACAACTCCAACTAATAGCAATAAAGGAATTGCAAGCCTTGTAGATTCTTGACTAGACTATCTTAAGGCCTTTTATCTATGTCCTTTAACATTTCATTTGGAATATTTCATTGAAGGACAATCATCTTTGTTCTAAGCTGATGTTCATACTAAATTGCATCCTCTCCATCATATATTGGTCACTGGACTACCCCTTAACCTCAAACTATTTATGCTCCTTCATAAATTTTTGTATAGTTATTGCTTTGATTTCAGTCACATAGTCCATAGATCTTGTGGTACGCATTAATCTTGTCAAAGGTATATCATGGTCTACCCTTTTGACTACCACTTTGGATTTTGAATTGGTATGACATGATTGTTCTCCTATAGGGATCATGATTTGTCCTTCTTTATTGCTCCAAATCATTCATGTCATTTCTCTCAACTTTAAAAGATTGTCCCTGTACCTCATGGCTAATTTCCTCTTTTATGTAAAGACTTCTCTCTCTATTTGTGTGTTGATTATCCATTCCATTTTGTTGATGTTTTTCTTTTAAAATTTAGTGCACTTACTCCTTATTTTCCCTGTGACTGTGCTTGAAAGTGTTTTCATTCAATATGAACAAATAGCCTTTTAACTATTCACCACTTGAAACACTCACTACTTCAGTCCCACATAACTAAAGTTAATGAATGAAACATGAAAAAAATTGAGTTTGTAATAAAAAATTTGTGCTAAAGTGCACAAATTTTTATAAGGTTTTTGACATTTGATAGGGGTTCTTCATTGTCACTTTGTGAGCCAATGATGGACTCATTTAAACTTTGTTTCAAAGATCTTCACTATCTTTTCATTGTGCATGGATGGTATGGCAAGGCTTATAACTATACTTATAGTACTTCGCTCTTGACAAATCTTTTCATAATAACATCACATGATTGTTTCTTGTCATTGCACACTTTCAAAACATGCCAAGATCTACTCTCTTTACAACCACTATGATATTTTACTCAGAGCTATCCTAGATGATAGCTTGAATGTTGATATTGGCCTTTTTCAATGCATTAAAAAGATTAGCACTAAATCTAGGTGTACTTGCCACAACTTGTCCAATAGTTTCTAAAATTCTATGGTAGTGAAGAATCCCTACTTGAGAAAGGACCCAACCTCTAGAGCTTGTTTGAATCTTTTGTAATACTGATAAGTTATTCCTAGAACCAACAACTAATCCACCACAGTTTCATCATTGACTTGACATATTTTTAGTGATATTTTATAAAGTGATCTTCAACCACTACTAAGGTATGCAATTCTCCATACAACAAGTACAGAGATATGGCAACCACAACCCCCTTGCTGCACACACATGAACTGAGCATACTTTACTCACTTTTAGCATACCTTCTATAGACCTATCCTTTCTTGCTTCCTTAAACCTATATTATCATTAAATATTCCATTTGAGAGTATGTGTGTGATAGAAATCATTGTATTTCATAACCATAAGGTTAATCTTAGGGAATACCACATAGGTTTACCATTACACACTACCTCTAACACTTTGAAACTATTTTCCAATTAATTGCTTGGCAGTTTCTATTGTCAAGAGTTAACTAATACCATTACTTTGTTTGTCATATTTCACTATCAAGATCCCCTTACCAACACCTTTTTTAACCAACTTCAAAACCCTTCCCTCTCTCACCTATTGGTATGTGAGCTTACATACCTTCATAGACCACAATTACATGGTTTTGACTCTGCTTATTTGTTTGAGATATAAGTGTTTGAAATATTATACAATTATTCAAGGTTAAAGGACTCTACAATTTATTTCTTGTCTATTGAAAATGAAATTAACATGTGCACTCATTATTTTATACCTTGAATCCCTTTGAAGAATGAATCTTTCTAGCTATGTGTAATACTATCCTTTTGAAACTATCACTGATTTCTTGATGGCTAAGATGTCTTCATGCTTTGAATACTGCATTATCCTAATGTATGAGAAATTTAGACAAGTCATTGCTATTGTGGATTGTCTTGTAGAGAAAAGATCCCATGTCAATCCTATAGGTATGAATGTCATCTTGAAAGCCTACTGCTGTGTTTGTTGGTGGAAGGGAAAGTGACAAAATGATGAAGGCACTATGCTTGAAAGAAAAAATGGTTTAGGCACTACCTTGGTTTGTAAGTCAGTTATGGAAGGGAGGAATGGAGATATTTTATCAAGCAATGAACTACCCTTGGTACTCATTGTCCCTTGGTCATCGATTGGTAAGAATATTGCAGGTTAAAGAGAATGGGGTGCCAATATAAAAGATATAAATCACTTGCAATACTCATTGTCACTTGGTCATCAATTTTCCCTTTCTGAGTGCACTCAACCTCGTCGTTATGGCTTTCCTCCTTCCATGTTTTTCCAGTTAGGGTCTTTGTGCACTAAGCTATGTCGTGCTCCTACATGCGCCAGGCCAAAAATAAAAATAAAATGTGAAATTCAAATTAATATTTAAGTTTGATTTGTATGTTTTATTTTAGAACTAGAATGGTAGAGATAGGATAGAAAATTGATAGCTAAGTACTTGAATTTTATTTTATTGACACTTGATAAATGCAAGATTATAGAGGTATTATGTTTCTCAATTGAAGTAAAGAAAGTGGTTGACATAGAAGTAAAATCTTTTAGAAACTCATAAATGATACATATATAGATATATCTTCTTTATATTATCCTTGTAATTAGTTGTGTATCTTCAAATATAAAAAATTAAAAGGAATCCAATGTGTATCATCTAATAATAACTTATAGAAAATATCTAAACGATCAATAATAAAAAAATATATATTAACTAAGAAGCCATGCAAGCATACAATAGTATATGTTGGTAAAACTATAGTATATACAAGAAAACAATATATGCATACAATGTCACATGTTAGTAATACAAAATACATGTACAAGAAAGCTATATAGGAAAATAAAAAAATCATAATATAATCAGTCCTCTCAACTAGGATGGAAGAGTTGATGGCCTTTTGATTATTGAGTAGATAGAGAGACAAGTGATGATTTTTTATTTTGAACCTACTAACTTGAACTCCTCTCTAACCTTTTGGAGCTCCACATAATATAATACAAATATATAAATTAATATAGAGAAAATCAATTATACAATGATATATAAGGGAATAATCACTTACCACCTATGTACCTCAGAATTTTAACCTATTCTAATGTGCAAAATAACTAAAAATGCAAGTGGAAAAATAATAAGAACACTTCAATGATTAGCCTAAAGAGTGATAAAACAAGAAAAATAGATGCAATACAAATGTAAACCGATTATACCTTCCTTGTTGTTGAAGACTCCTTGGTTGGCCTTTGATTTAGATGAATTTGTGTGCTTCTTGGATGGCTTTTGGTGTAGCTAGATGCAAGATGGAATATGCAAGATGATCAAAATGAGTGGCTAAATGGTGGTGAATGCTTGAGAATGCAAATTGACAGTATAAGGTTGCTCAAGAAAAAAGTGTTGAAAATGCCCTTGAGGAGGGGGTATTTATAGGAGAATTTGAATTCTCTAGAGAATTCAACGGTTGAGATTCATCCAACAAGGTCAAGATGAAGGGCTATGGTGAGTTGAGAACTCACAAGCCCTCACATCTTAACATGTGGATGGTGAAGTGGCAAAGAGGAGATGAGGTGGAAGTGAGGTGGCCAAAAGGTACATGAGGTGGAGGAAGGACAAGTACCTTCCAAGTACCTTGGGAAGTGAGAAGATTTCCTCAAAAAGGGATTTCTTGTCCCCAAGTGAGAATGAAAGGGACATTTGAGGAATTTTGGAATTCCTCAAAAATCTCCATGGGAAAAGGAGAGGTGGTTGAAAATATAAATGTGAATTAAAAATTCACATTCTTAGGAGAGTCTAAAGGATAAAAGGTGAGCTCCAAAAAGGTTGGACTTGGTCACATGTGGATGATGTGACAAGTCCAAGGTTCTAGAAGCCTTGGAAAATAGAATGTGAATTAAAAATTCACATAGAATCTAGGATAAATAAATGTGAATTAAAAATTCACATGGTGATCTGTATAGGATCTAGACTAGATTACAGTATTTAAATGCTTAACTTTTACAATGCTTTTACAATGATTATTTCAAGTTAATTAAAACGAAATTAACTTAAGGAAATAACAGAATAAAAGTAATAACAAGGTGATTATAACAGAAACGGGAAATGAGAGACAGAAAGAGAGAGAAGAAGAGAAGTGCAAACAGTTGATAACGGAGTTCGTCACAGAATGTGACTACGTCTCCGGGTCCACTCCAATAGAGAGACCGATCCGATTAACTCCAAAATCGATTACAATGCACCACAATCATTCTCCAAGCACTTCGGCAGCGTAATGACGCTCTGATATGCAAGAATGATCTGAAAGAATTCTCCAACAAGACCTCTCTTTTGACGCCTCAGCATTAGGACTTCATCACCTGAAAGAAAACTTGATTTCTCACTCTCCTCTTACACTCCTTTTATACAAAGAATTGTCTCAAATTGGTTACTAACCAATTGATTTGCAAATATTCACCTTATCTCTCCAAAATACAAATCAAATATTTGAAAACTTCCATATCCCCCTAAAAAACCCATTTTTACACATAAATCTTTTTAAAATAACCCCCTTAAAATTTAAATTAATTCGGGGCCCTTTGTTTAATTGATTCTCGGGCTTAGGTTGTTCGGGATTTGTTTGTATTTTGGTTTAATCCTAACAAATAATCTTTAAAAAGGTTTATAGTTAGAATTCGGGTTTAACAACCCTCCATATAAAACCCGCGCCACATATATATTTGAAATGGTTGTTGGCGCAGCGGTGGAGATATCAATTTTGGACCCGGCCGGTTCCGGGTTCAACTCCCGGCCGGCCACTTTTTAAAACAGACTCCCAAATTAAACAAGATTAAAAACAACCGACACTATATATAGTGTGTAGCGCACGACTTGGTCCACCGGCGAAGCGGATTTCTCGGAGGCTTGAGGTCATCGGTTCAAATCCGGTGGTAAATAAATATTTTTTGTTAACAAACAGATAGATTTACAACCCCCGCCGATGGAGTTGGATGATGAGGCCACGTGTGGCACCACGAGGGTGCCACGTGGCGAGTACTCATTCGCCGAGAACGCCGATGTGGATGCTAACTCAGAATACAGACGACTGCCACGTGTCTAGCATTGACTTGCCGTCGACGACACGTCATCGCCAACCTGTCTGCCACCTGTCGCTGACTGTACTGCCACGTCGACGTACGGATGACACGTGTCATCACATGATTGGGTCCGTACAATGACTCTGCCGCCACGTGTTTCACCCGGATTCGCCCATATACATTCCGTACAGTACGGACTGACTGCTGACGTCAGCATCCGTACGGTCCACCTTGACAAGTCAACTGCAAACTTTGACCGTTGATAAGTTGAGCATACGATGTCGGATTTCGACGAAACGAGTTGCGTTGGAAAGCTTGTGACGAGCTCTTCGCGATGACGCTGTTTTCATTGATTTTTGACGACGCCATTTTTTTCCGCTTCCTGGATGCCCTCTAATTCCAATTTGACCGAAGGTTTGACTGGCCATAACTTGCGCAAACGGACTCCTTTTTGCTCCGTTCGAGTTGCGTTGGAACCAGGACACTGAGCTCTTTCTGATGGTGCAGATTCTGGAGAAAAATAAGACACTTCAATTTTCACTAAAAAATGTCCACCGGATCAGGCCTCCCCACTGAAGACCTTTTGGACCTCCAAAAGTGGCATTTACTCTGACATTAGGTGAGGACTTGGCCTCCCCACTTGTCCTGTATCTTCTGTACATCTGAAAACCTGGCTCACAAGCACAATAAAGACTGCAACAATGTTGTTGAACATAAACATAATGTTATCACTTCCATAAACATCTACATCAATTGCCATAGCCGCTAACCAATAAAAATTGACTAGCATCAAGCTGAAAACCAATGCAGAAATGAAGGAGAATAAGTCAACAACAATACGATCTTTTACAACAGGAACATTTTTACCCAAGGATTGATCAATGCTTTCAAGCATCCTTTTCTCATGCTGTACTGCAAGTGCATCCTGCAACATCTGACCCTGGTTAGCTACTCCAAGTTCAAGTGTAGAACCACCTGTACTGACAGACATCAGAGTTAACTCTTTACTTGCATTAATTACCCTCTTTAACTGCCCTGTATTTGCAAAAGATTGATCAGTCTTAATCTTGTGAGAATGTACTATGTACTGAATGCCATCCTTAAACAAGTGATAATGATTTTGTTGCCTGTAGAAGATTGCTTTTCTGTCATAAAGATAAGGGCTACCAAGCACTATCCCACAGATATCCAATGGAACTACATCAAACTGTACTTCATCCACAAATTTACTAGTAATTGTGAACCTTAAGGTGCATTGTTTTGTTACTTGCAACTTGTCATTTTCACAAATCCAACCTAGTGGATAAGGTTTCTTATGTGGTGTAGTTCTTAATCCCAAGTTATTTACAACACTTTCTGAAATTAAATTCACTTGAGAACCACTTATCTATAGGTGCATCAATTTTACTGTTCTTAGCAACAACCCTTAAATGAAATGGCTCATTCCTTTTCTTATCTTCAGAGAAATCATTAACTATAGAAGTAGAAGCACAACTAGCAACAAAAACACCAGAAATAGGGGTTTTACCTTTTACACCATCGCTTCTATCTTAGTCTCATCATCTGAATTTGAACCGAATACATAACAACATTCATGGATTTATCACCCACCCTTCCGGTTTGATTACGTCTTTGAGCCCACTTAGGCTTCAGTTCGGGATGTAACTTCCAACAGTGATCTTCATCATGACCTTCCTTGTCACAATGAGTGCAAGAAAGTTTCTCATCCTTCTTGATTGTAGCTGCCTTCTTTCCTTTCCCTGTCTCTACATTCTTAACAGATTTCTTTACATCATTATCAATAAAAGATCCTTTACCCCTTGACTCTAAGTGTGTTGCCTGAACAGACACTTCATCCAAGTTACAAGGGTTCAAAACCAGGATAGAATGCCTAAGGTAGGAATGTAGACCTCCTATGTACTTCAACAACGTGTCCTGAGTGTACAAAGGAACATTCAAAGAAATAGCCCTTTTCCTAAATTCATGGGTGTACTCTTGGACAGTTTGACTTTTCCCTTGCCTAAACATTTGCCAATCCATCATTAATTGCTGCATATGTCCTAAGGGATAAAATTGCTTCTTAAGTGCATTAATAAATTCTGCCCAAGTTAAACTGACTCTACCATGTTGTGAAACTTCTGCCTTAGACTTACTCTCCCACCAAGTTAAGGCTGTACCTCCTAAACGAAGAGTAGCTAATTGGATCCTATCAACATCATCTATTAGGTTCTGGACTCTACAGTAAACCTCTATTTGTTGAATCCAATCATCCAATTTTTCAGCATTAAGTTCACCACAATATTTAGGCAAATCAAATTTTACATCCAGTTTTATTTTAGGCTTATTCCCACTCTTGAAAGGATTAGAAGAAATCGAATGAGGAGAAGATGGAGAAGAAGGAGAAGGAGAAGAGGGAGGAGAAGAAGAAAAGGGATGATCTGGTTGCTTGCCACCATCTTCATGTTGTTTCTCTTTCTTGTCTTTGCGATCTTCTTGCTTTGACGAACCTTCTTCACGTTCCTTCCGTTCTTGTCTCTCCTGAAAAAGAATATACACCTTTGCCTTCATCTCGAGGAATGCTCTTCGGAATTCCTGCTCACTGATTTCTTCAGGAACCTCCATTCCAGAAACTAACATCTTTGGAAATGATCTACGCTTTCCGATCTCAGGATCAAATTCTTCGAGTTTTCCTTCACCCTTCTGAATCCTGGATCTTGTTAGCATTCAAAAAAACAATAACTGCAATAATAGCCAACTAGGCTCTGATACCAACTTGATCTGTATAGGATCTAGACTAGATTGCAGTTTAAATGCTTAACTTTTACAATGCTTTACAATGATTATTTCAAGTTAATTAAAACAAAATTAACTTAAGGAAATAACATAAAGAATGTAATAACAAGGTGATTATAACAGAAAGAAAGGAAATGAGAGACATAAAGAGAGAGAAGAAGAAGAGAAGTGCAAACAACGCTTGATAACGGATTTTGTCACAGAATGTGACTATGTCTCTAGGTCCACTCCAATAGAGAGACCGATCCGATTAACTCCAAAATCGATTACAATAGCACCACCATTCTTCAAGCAATTCGGCAGCGTAACGATGCTCTAATATGCAAGAATGATCTGAAAACTCTTCAACAAGACCTCTCTTTCGTTAATCTCAGCATCAAGACTTCAACCTAAAAAAAACTTGATCTCAATTCTCACCTCAAGCCCCCTTTTTATACAAAGAATTTGCTCAATTTGGCTCTCAACCAATTGATTTGCAAAATATTCCTCAAATCTCCTTATCTCTCCAAAATACATAAAAATCTTATAATATCCCTAATAATCCCCTAACAAAATATTTAAGCCCTTCGATATTGTTTTCCCATCGGGCTATTTATTTTTGGGAGATTACATTTTTCATAATAGGTTATTTGTTTTATATTTATAGGGGGTTTGTTTTAAATTAAAAGGCATTCGGGTTTTCCATAGTTGACAAAACTAACCACCGCCATATATATTTTAGAGCCAGTCGATGGCTCAGCGGTGGCTATCTATTTTAACACCCGATCGGTGCGGGGTTTCAACCCCCGGCCGTCCATTTTTTTAACCAAATTTAAACAAATCTATAACAAAAACAATCCGCTGTCATATATTGTTGAGCGCGGATGTGTAGGAGAGTTGGTCGCCGGCTGCTGCAGAGAGTGTGAGGTTTGGGGTTTGAATCCCCCAACATTCATACATTATTTTTAACAAACCAAATGAATATCAAAACCGCCGACCGTCGGAGGAGACAACCTGCGGGCCACGTGGCATGCCAAGGAGGTGCCACGTGGCAGAATCTAATTGGCCCATCGCAGTGACGTGGTCGACAACTCAGCATTGACGTGGATGGTGATGCAGCGCTGACTCAGATGATGACGTGTCTGCCACCTAGGATGCCGACTGTATGCTGACAGGGACAGTGACGTGTCCATTGACGAAGCTGACTGGACGCTGACTCGGATGCTGACAGTACGTACGGATGCCACGTGTCACAATTTGATTGGTTCTGTACAATCTGCATCAGCTGCCACATGTCGAGCCAGAATTCGCACACATGTGTCCGTACAGTACGGACTGCCACGTCACCATGATGATGTCATCATCAGTACCCTCTGTCCACCAAGTCAACTGCAACTTTGACCGCTGATAACTCTCGTGTCTGATGTCGGATTTCGACGAAACAAACGTTGGCGGAATCATCTCGACGAGCTCTTCAACTTGACCCTGCTTCCGTCGATTTCCGAATCAATCATTTTTTCGCTTCCTGAACACCCCTAATCCTAGTTTGACCGAAGGTTTGACCGAAGGTTTGACCGGCCATAACTCGTGCAAACGGACTCCTTTTTGCTCCGTTCGAGTTGCGTTGGAACCAGGACGCTGAGCTCTTTCTGATGGTGCAGATTTTGGAGAAAAATGAGACACTTCCATTTTCACTAAAAAATGTCCACCGGATCAGGCCTCCCCACTGAAGACCTTTTGGACCTCCAAAAGTGGCATTTACTCTGACAATAAGTGAGGACTTGGCCTCCCCACTTGTCCTGTATCCTCTGTACATCTAAAAACCTGGCTCACAAGTACAATCAAGACTGCAACAATGTTGTTGAACATAAACATAATGTTATCACTTCCATAAACATCTACATCAATTGCCATAGCCGCTAACCAACAAAAATTGACTAGCATCAAGCTGAAAACCAATGCAGAAATGAAGGAGAATAAGTCAACAACAATTCGATCCTTTACAACATGAACATTTTTATCCAAGGATCCATCAATGCTTTCAAGCATCATTTTCTCATGCTGTACTGCAAGTGCATCGTGCAACTTCTGACCCTGGTTAGCTACTCCAAGTTCAAGTTTAGAATCACCTGTACTAATAGACATAAGAGTTAACTCTTTACTTGCATTAATTACCCTTTTTAACTGTCCTGTATTTGCAAAAGATTGATCAATCTTAATCTTGTGAGAATGTACTATGTACTGAATGCCATCTTTAAACAAGTGATAATGATTTTGTTGCCTGTAGAAGATTGCTTTTCTGTCATAAAGATAAGGGCTACCAAGCACTATCCCACAGATATCCAATGGAACTACATCAAACTGAACTTCATCCACAAATTTACTAGTAATTGTGAACCTTAAGGTGCATTGTTTTGTTACTTGCAGCTATCATTTTCACAAATCCAACCTAGTGGATAAGGTCTCTTATGTGGTGTAGTTTTTATTCCCAAGTTATTTACAACACTTTCTGATATTAAATTCACCTGAGATCCACTATCTATGAGTGCATCAATTTTACTGTTCTTAGCAACAACCCTTAAATGAAACAGCTCATTCCTTTTTACATCTTCAGAGAAATCATTAACTATAGATGAAGAAGCACAACTAGCAACAGAAACACCAGAAATAGGAGTTTTACCTTTTAGACCCATCGCTGTTATCTTAGTCTCATCATCTGAATCTGAACCAAGATCCATAACAACATTCATGGATTTATCCTTACCCTTCTATTTCTGATTACGTCTTTGAGCCCACTTAGGCCTTAGTTCGGGATGTAACTTCCAGCAGTGATTTTCATCATGACCTTCCTTGTCACAATGAGTGCAAGAAAGTTTCTCATCCTTCTTCACTGTAGCTGCCTTCTTTCCTTTCCCTGTCTCTACATTCTTAGAAGATTTCTTTACATCATTATCAATAAAAGATCCTTTACCCCTTGACTCTAAGTGTGTTGCTTGAACAGACACTTCATCCAAGTTACAAGGGTTCAAAACCAGGATAGAATGCCTAAGGTAGGAATGTAGACCTCCTATGTACTTCAACAACGTGTCCTGAGTGTACAAAGGAACATTCAAAGAAATAGCCCTTTTCCTAACATGGGTGTACTCTTGGACAGTTTGACCTTTCCCTTGCCTAAACATTTGCCAGTCCATCATTAACTGCTGCATATGTCCTAAGGGATAAAACTGCTTCTTAAGTGCATTAATAAATTCTGCCCAAGTTAAACTAACTCTACCATGTTGTGAAACTTCTGCCTTAGACTTACTCTCCCACCAAGTTAAGGCTGTACCTCCTAAACGAAGAGTAGCTAATTAGATCCTATCAACATCATCTATTAGGTTCTGGACTCTACAGTAAACCTCTATTTGTTGAATCCAATCATCCAATTTTTCAGCATTAAGTTCACCACAATATTTAGGCAAATCAAATTTTGCATCCAGTTTTATTTTAGGCTTATTCCCACTCTTGAAAGGATTAGAAGAAATTGAATGAGGAGAAGATGGAGAAGGAGAAGCAGAAGAGGGAGGAGAAGAAGAAAAGGGATGATCTGGTTGCTTGCCACCATCTTCATGTTGTTTCTCTTTCTTGTCTTTGCGATCTTCTTGCTTTGACGAACCTTCTTCACGTTCCTTCCGTTCTTGTCTCTCCTGAAAAAGAATATCCACCTTTGCCTTCATCTCGAGGAATGCTCTTCGGAATTCCTGCTCACTGATTTCTTCGGGAACCTCCATTCTAGAAACTGACATCTTTGGAAATGATCTACGCTTTCCGATCTCAGGATCAAATTCTTTGAGTTTTCCTTCACCCTTCTGAATCCTGGATCTCGTTAGCATTCAAAAAAACAATAACTGCAATAATAGCCAACTAGGCTCTGATACCAACTTGATATGTATAGGATCTAGACTAGATTGCAGTTTAAATGCTTAACTTTTACAATGCTTTACAATGATTATTTCAAGTTAATTAAAACAAAATTAACTTAAGGAAATAACATAAAGAACGTAATAACAAGGTGATTATAACAGAAAGAAAGGAAATGAGAGACATAAAGAGAGAGAAGAAGAAGAGAAGTGCAAACAACGCTTGATAACGGAGTTCGTCACAGAATGTGACTACGTCTCCGGGTCCACTCCAATAGAGAGACCGATCCGATTAACTCCAAAATCGATTACAATAGCACCACCATTCTTCAAGCAATTCGGCAGCGTAACGATGCTCTAATATGCAAGAATGATCTGAAAACTCTTCAACAAGACCTCTCTTTCGTTAATCTTAGCATCAAGACTTCAACCTGAAAAAAACTTGATCTCAATTCTCACCTCAAGCCCCCTTTTTATACAAAGAATTTTCTCAATTTGGCTCTCAACCAATTGATTTGCAAAATATTCCTCAAATCTCCTTATCTCTCCAAAATACATAAAAATCTTATAATATCCCTAATAATCCCCTAACAAAATATTTAAGCCCTTCGATATTGTTTTCCCATCGGGCTATTTATTTTTGGGAGATTACATTTTTCATAATAGGTTATTTGTTTTATATTTATAGGGGGTTTGTTTTAAATTAAAAGGCATTCGGGTTTTCCATAGTTGACAAAACTAACCACCACCATATATATTTTAGAGCCAGTCGATGGCTCAGCAGTGGCTATCTATTTTAACACCCGACCTGTGTGGGGTTCCAACCCCCGGCCGTCCATTTTTTTAACCAAATTTAAACAAATCTATAACAAAAACAATCTGCTGTCATATATTGTTGAGCGCGGATGTGTAGGAGAGTTGGTCGCCGGCCGCTGCGGAGAGTGTGAGGTTTGGGGTTCGAATCCCCCAACCTTCATACATTATTTTTAACAAACCAAATGAATATCAAAACCGCCGACCGACGGAGGAGACAACCTGCGGGCCATGTGGCATGCCGAGGAGGTGCCACGTGGCAGAATCTAATTGGCCCATCGCAGTGACGTGGTCAACAACTCAACATTGACGTGGATGGTGACACAGCGCTGACTCAGATGATGACGTGTCTGCCACCTAGGATGCCGACTGTATGCTGACAGGGACAGTGACGTGTCCACTGACGAAGCTGACTGGACGCTGACTCGGATGCTGACAGTACGTACGGATGCCACGTGTCACAATTTGATTGGTTCCATACAATCTGCATCAGCTGCCACGTGTTGAGCTGGAATTCACCCACATGTGTCCGTACAGTATGGACTACCACGTCACCATGATGATGTCATCATCAATACCCTCTGTCCACCAAGTCAACTGCAACTTTGACCGCTGATAACTCTCGCGTCTGATGTCGGATTTCGATGAAACAAACGTTGCCGGAATCATCTCGACGAGCTCTTCGACTTGACCCTGCTTCCGTTGATTTCTGAATCAGTCATTTTTTTCGCTTCCTGAACGCCCCTGATCCTAGTTTGACCGAAGGTTTGACCGGCCATAACTCGTGCAAACGGACTCCTTTTTGCTCCGTTCGAGTTGCGTTGGAACCAGGACGCTGAGCTCTTTCTAATGGTGTAGATTTTGGAGAAAAATGAGACACTTCCATTTTCACTGAAAAATGTCCACCGGATCAATGAAGCTAAGAAAAATTATTCTACCTATGACCTAGAACTTTATGCTCTAGTACACTCACATAGAAAGTGGAGGTATTATCTCCTACCTAAAGAGTTTGTAGTGTTTACTGATAATTAGGCACTTAGATACATCAAAACACAAGAGAAGTTGAGCAATAGACATTTGACATGGATGGAATACCTCCAAGCTTTTACATTTACCATCAAGCAAAAGAAGGGACAGTTGAACAAGGTGGTAGATGCACTAAGTAGGAGGTTGCTGATAGTGCAATAGATACAAATAAAGAGCATTGGGATAGAGAGTTTCAAGGATCTCTATGGAGAAGATGAAGACTTCTCAAAGGCATATAAGGTATGTTCTGATTTTGAGAATCACTTTCATAGTCAGTTCTTAGAGTATACATAGTAGAGTGGACTTTTGTTCAAGGGAAATGAGTTATCTGTTCCAAAAGGTTCAATGAGAGAGAATCTTATCTAGGAGAAGCATAATGGTAGTCTTAGTGGTCATTTCGGTATCAACAAGACAATAGAATTAGTACAAAGGTTCTATTATTGGCCCAAGTTGCCAAGGGATGTCAGAAGGTATGTAGAGCAATGTCTAGTTTGTATGAAAGCCAAGGGGGGATCTACCAATGCAGGTTTGTATCCACCCCTATCCACTCCAAATAGACCATGGGAATGTGTTAGCATGGACTTTGTGGTAGGACTCCCTAAAACTAAGATAGAGTTTGATAGTGTCTATGTGTTGGTGGATAGGTTTAGGAAAATGAGTCATTTTATTCCTTGCAAGACTACCCATGATGCTAGCTATATTGCTCATCTTTTCTTCAAAGAGATTGTGAGGATCCATGGATTGCCATTGAGCATTGTCTCAAATAGGGATGTGAAGTTCATGAGTCATTTTTGGAAGAGTCTATGGAGAAAATTAGGTACTAACTTGTCTTTTGGATCAGCCTACCATCCTTAGACAGATGGAAAAATTGAGGTGATAAATAGAGTGTTAGGTAACCTTCTTAGGTGCCTCACCAAGGAGTATGGATAGACATGGGACTTGGTCATATCACAAGCTGAATATACTTACAATGATAATGTGAATCGGACCACAGGAAAAAGTCCTTTTGAAATAGTGTATGGAATGCACCCAAGAGGTGTGTGTGAACTTAGAGATTTAGGAGCTATGGAGCATAGGAGTGGCCATGCTGAAGATTTCTCTCAGACCATGAAGGAGATTTAGGAGCAAGTGAAGAAGAGAATTACAGAGGCTACTCACAAGCTGAAAGCGAAGATGGATAAGTCTAGGAAAGATCTAAAATTTGCAGTAGGGGACTATGTCATGGTCCATCTCAACAAATCTAGGTTGTAGAAAGGCACATAAACCAAGTTGCAGATGAAGAGAGTGGGACCATGTAAGGTGTTAGCCAAGTATGGAAAGAATTCTCACAAGGTGGAGCTACCTATAGACTTAGGCATTTCACTAGTGTTTAATGTGGCTGATTGGATCGGGTATAAAGGACCAGTCACTGATTTGGATCATAAAAGTTTGGATGTCTTGAAGGATGTGAGTAACATGGCCTTACATCCTAAAGACAAGCTACAAGTAGAGAGGATCTTAGAATCAAGGGTGAATAATTCTACCCGACATAAGGTATACATGGAACATCTCATCAAATGGAAGGAAAAATGAGTATCTGAGGATACATGGGTGGACTTGGTAGGAAGAATTATGTTGGTAGTTGGGGTTGGCAAAGAAACTCTAGGGGATCCTAAGTAAAGAAAGGTCCTATAGGTTGAAGTGGTGGAGAGAGACACCTTAGAAGTCTTCCAATAAGACTTAGAGCATGAAACTTTGATTGTTTCATCCAACCTCCCTATCATATTCCCTCATAATAGACTTCTAAAGCAATGGCTTCATCAACAACATAGGGGGCTTGTAGTTGGGTATAGGCATGATGAAACTTGATGTTAAAGGACCCTATAGGCTCATGGAATTATCTCTTAACATTAGTGAACTGAAGATAGAGTTCATTGGGACTAATGGGAATCATAAACTTCCGCAGAAATGCAGTCTCTAGGTTAGTCCAATTATGGATAGACCCAATAGGTAAATGGTTGTACCAATAGAGTGCATCTTCTCCCAATGAATAAGGAAAGAGTCTACATGCTACATCCTCATGATTGATTCCTCTATCCTTAAGGCCAGTATGAAAGATCTTGATGTGTTCCTCAAAAATTCTATTGGGATCACTAACATGGAATTTTGAACAAAAGTATTTAGGGTTCTTGGGCATGACATTGCAATTAGTGAAAGTCAATTGAGATGGGTTATTAGCTAGGAAAGCCATTGGTGGAGGTGGGGGAGGAAATGGCTAATTTATGGTTGGCTGAGGTTGTTGAATGGGAATGTCCTCAGACTCAGCTAAAGATGAACTTGATGAAGATGGGGATGATGGAGATGGCTAGGTGGATGATGATTATCCCCTTTTGCTAGTCCTTCTTGACCTAGTAGGGGCTGGTAACTCTTGAAATTCCTCCTCCCATGGAGTAGATCTGGTTCTTCTTCTTAATCTTTTAGGAGAGATGGCAGACAGAAATTGATCCAACTTGCTTATTTAGGCCCTCCTTCTAGTGGCAATCTATTAATGGTGTTTTTTGCATAGCAACAATTTAGACAAAATATAATATCCTATTTCTCTTGAAAGGTAAATCTCTATCAGCAAGCCTCAAGAGATAACCCCAAGGTCTCTAATGTCAGGTCTTGATAATGCATAAACAACTTAGTGATAAATGTGAAAATGTTGGTAATCACAATGGGACCTTACTACAAGTAAATATTGAATCTTTAATTTATCAGATCTAGCAATATGATGATACTTCAATCCTAAATCTAACTCAAATTATAAAATAAATAACAAAAGACGAGGGTTTTAGAGAGATTCCTAAATTAAAACTACTCCTAAGATTAACAATGCAAATGATGAAATACTTGAAATGGACAAATCCCTCATAAACTAATTCCAGCTTAACCCAGATAAATCTATAATCTTATACAAACAATGCAATCTTCTAAGGTATTAAAGATTTTCAGATCATGAACATTCATTCAAAACAACCCTATTGCAATTGAAATGAATAAACCTTCACAATTGAACTAAGCACAATGAATATAAAAGTCCATGCTAACTTTTCAAAGCAACTAACAATCAATTGGTTGCAAAAAGTATGGACTAGGGATTACTGCAAACACTTCAAGTAGTAAATCATAAACACTATCAATTTATCTAACATTAAACCTAATGCATTTATCAAATAACTTAAGCAATTCCAATGATAGAATCACAAGAACCATGCAAGATAAATCAACACAAGAGAATTTACCAAAAACATAATGTCTCCAATTGTATTGAATCACCCAAAGTAGCAATAGTTCCAATATTTTGTTACAACACTTGCTCAAAATGAACTAACTTCTAAGTCTTGCTCTACTACTTAATCGCTCTAGCATCAAAACTGTCTATCTATCTAGCCCTTAGAAATGAGGAAAAATGCCATATTTATAGAAACCCCCAAGACATGTCGGCCTAATTAGAATTTACAATAATAATAAATGGCCACAAAATAAGTCGGCCAAGAGTAATTCAAAATAAAATAGAATATGCATTAAATGCATGAACTCCATCTAGGTTGTCCTAGGATCTCCAATAGAATTCAGTCGAATGCATGCAAAAAAATAGGGAAGCACAAATTCTAACATAGCCTTGCATTAACTACTTTCCCCTTTGTCTTTATTTCGATTCACCTTATCATGCATCATCACAAGCACCTTGCCCAAATTGGCTATAGGTGGAAAAGGTAAAAACTTAATTCTTCTTTTGATGGATTTAATATTTTCCCTTCATTGCTCCACCAACTTATCCCATTCAACCTTGTTGGTCTGATATCTTTCAATGACTGCAATATAAGTGGCTGCATCATCCAACTGATGTTCAGTAACTGAATCCTCAATTATGGGAGAGTATACATCTCACCACCATTTCTTCAACTGCTCAAAGCTCAAATGATTTGGTGCAAACTTCCTTCTCCCTATTATAAAAAGAAATGCATCTATCATGGAAATCAGTTAGGGTATCCTCAATTTTCCTCCTTTGCCTTATTTGTAGATCTTCAAACCATTCCCAAGGTTTTGCAACTCTGGAGGAAGGGAGAATTCCATCACTCACCAGCTTATCCTTAGTGTATTCGATGATGGGCTTGGTCTTCCGCAACAGGAGATCTACATCCTCTTTATCTTGAGCCAGTACATCTTTCAACCAATCTATTTCCCTCATTGCATCTCTCCAACTGAAATAATATCTTTGATAGCATCATCTCCTTTAGTTTTCACCCCTTGTAACCAATTTACTATGGAAAGAGTGGTGGCCTTCATTCTTTCTAGCTCAGATATAGTTTCTCAGGGCAGGAAACTTGTAGTAGAAGATGAGGAACTAATGGATTGCAAGGGTTTCATCAAATCTTCCAAATATTTCTTAATTCTTTCATTCTCTTTCTTCAACTCCTGTTTAGATTGTGCTTATTTCCTCAATCTTCCCAATATCATAGCAATTCAACCCTCATATTCTTTAATATCCTATTCCATGGAAGTGGGTCCTAGGTTGATAGTCTGGATGTTGTAATCACTCCCTGTAACCTCATCTCTATTCTTTTCTATGGTAGGAGTAGCAATGTGGACCACTTTGTTGTTTGCTTCATCACTTTTGATCTTGTAGATGACCCTAGCCTTCTTATTTCCTTTACCTTTTCCTATTTTTTCTAGTAGGTTAACGTAATTGGGAGTGGTATCATCCACAACAATTTTTTTTCTCTTTATTTCTCTATCAAGCCAACCTGGAATAGTAGACTCTTACTGTATTTCACTCTGTCCCACTTCTTCCTACTGACCCTCGGGTGTATCTTCCTGCTTCTTAGGAAACTCTTCATCTTTATCATGTTCTTGTCTACCATACTCCTCTTCTTCATGCACTGGTGATGGAGTCTTAACAAGAAGAGGTTTGTCTTCTTCACCTCTAGTAGGAAAATCCTCATAAGTTACCAAGGGAGTCTGTAGCATTTTATCAATTTCTGTAGTTGCATGCCATAAAGCTCACCTTCTTGAAATTATTCTCCCCCTTCACTTGATGGGTGCTCCACATCTACTAGTTGTTCTAATGCACCATGTGACTGATGGAGTGGAGAAGCCTCTTTATGTTATTTTTTAATAGAGGTTACTAGAGGAATATCCTTCTTTCACACACTGTCCTTGGGAGAAGGAGTTCTTGATCTCCTTGTGTATACCCATGTCTTCTATCTAAAACTTTCTACATTTACCACTGTTGAAGGATCAATTTCAATTTTCTCTTTGGAAGGTCCACCCTTCTTTCTTGAACTCCTTGTTGTTTTCCTCCTTTTAGGTGATGGGGCACCATCCTTTTCTTCTTGTTGGCCGGGTTCTTCCTCTATAGGGTTTTTTCTATTTTGAGGTAGTAGTCCTCTTCTTTGCTTTTGGTTTCCTCTATTTCTCCTACTCTTCTACTTGGGAACCTTTGATCTTAATCTTAAAAGGAGAATACAGCTTGGTTTTTCCCTTAGGATCTTCCTCAAGCAGACTCCTCAGAAGTGGAATGGGATTTTAGATCCCCCATCAGATTATAGGTACATGGAACACCTTCAGTTTCAAGCTCCAAAACCTTGTGTTTAAGCCACAACTTGGTGTATTTCATCACAGGGGTCATGACTTGTTCCAATTCAGTTTTTCCCTCTTTCAACCTGTCTACTTCTCCAATTGGCTTGTCCTTGATTGACTCATAGTTGTGACTTTGGATTAAGTCACCATCATATTCCACCTTATTAGGAACCATTTTCACACTATACATTCAGACCACATCGACTAGGAGTCTAGAGAATTTCATTTTTCTTACCTCAAACTCATCCTTGCTATTGGCTTAGTAGTCCTCTATGTCATCCCTGTGGTGGTATTCCCTACTAGCTTTCTTCTGTACTTCACCACTGATATCAAAACCCATCCTTTTGGAATGGTAAGACAACCCAAGAGTGCTCGAAACATGGGCTGAATTAATTGAAGGACATACCTCGCTAGTACCTATCTTCAGAGGAGAATCTCCACCAAATCCATTTTTATGCTTATCTTTCTTAACAATGGTGTCAAAGTCACATATTTGCCTCATAACCTCCAAAAGTATAACATGGTCTATGGGGTACCTTGGAAGCTCGTATGGAACCCTCTGACAACCATCAATTCTTAAGTAGGAGAAGGTGGGAAACTGTATGCACCAAGCCCCATACCTTTTGATCAGCTTCTTAGCATCATCTAATATTCTTAGATGCTCTACACCTTGGAGCAATCTAGTGATGTGAATGGTGAATGCATCATTCACCCTCCTGTAACTTGGCATTCCTAAGTGCAATTGAGGATAAACTTCATAAATCACATCTTGTCCAAATACTCCTCTTGCGCTCAATCCTTTATAGGGATGGAATCTTGCATGTGCATACACTAAATAGGAATTCATGGTGAATGTATTAGTCTATAGCGCATTACACATTTTTTCATGAATCACCTTACTTATTACACCTGCCCAATGATAGTTAATATTTTCCTGCTCCATCCTCACAATGACATGGAACATCCAATTGTCAAACATACCTGCACTCTTCAGGCCTACCACCTAGCTAAGCAATGTGATGGCATCATAGACTTCTTGTTTAAAATTTTCCCTAGGCAACTGCTTAGGCAGTTTCGAGAAATGAGATTTTGGCTTCTCAAGCCAAGAATTGATAAGCTGTTGTGACTTAACAGTCTCCTCCTCATAGTACATCTTAGCTACCTCCATATTAAATGCTACTACATGTGATTTTTTTGGCATATCAAAAGTCTATGCAATAGAGACAAGGTTAAGATTAGCCAATACTCTCCCTTGAGGACTGACAATCCTTTGTGAATCCCTAACATAGTGTCAGTCACATTCCAATACCAACTCATAACATTGAACTGTGGGAGAAAATCCTACTACATGAGATAATCTTGATTCCATTAGTCCCCTGGCCAACACTAGAAGATCTTTTTGTGTCATCCTTGCCTTAAAATCCTCATAGTCACATCGACCCACATTTGTGTCTGAAACTTCAAACCAGACTGAGGCTATCTTACTTTCTGGGATCTTTCTCTTTATGTCCAATTTAACTCTTTCTTCTTCTGAGATAGAGGGTCCTTCCATATCACCCTTAGCCATTCCAGCTACTACCTTGCTAGCTTCAACCTGCATCCATTGAATACTTAACATGAAAATCCAATTGTTGACAACATATTCATCAAAGTGTCTCTCAAAATCATAATAAAACCATCAAATCAACTATAAACCATCATAACTAAGAAGTTCAAGATTCCAAGCTAACCGGGGAAAACTAGTCTGGGAGGAATTTCATAAAGTTCCAGAGTAGGTGGATTTTCTTGAAAAGCCACAAAAATCAACAATAGATCATTAAAATGAAGAAAGGATGCATATTACATTGTAATCTATTAGTTTAATGCATGGAATTTTAAGCCTTCATCATTACATTCATCCATCTCATCAAATCCCCAAGTTTCACAAATCTCTCCAGAGAATTCAAAAAAATCTGGCTGGACTGGAATTTCGTGAAAATAATAATACCATATGAACTTCAGGAAACAAAGGGATGAAGGAGAAATTGAAAAATATGAGATCGACGGAAATCCGCGAAGAAGGAAAGATTCCAAATTTTTAATACATTTCAGGAAAACGGAGGGGACAAGGAATCTCAAGGAAATCCACCAGTATAGGGAAATCCTGAAACTGAAGGAAAACCCGAATATTGACGTTCTCACATGATCTCGCTCAAATTGATCGAACGATCACAAATTTGAGGAATTTGGGCCTGTGAGAAGTTTGACCTGAACCTCCTATTGATTTTCATTGAACTTAAACTTCCTCTTAAAGAAAATCAAAAGGGAATGGTGATGCCCTAGGTATGAAACCCTAAAGATCTGCCATTGACGCACATATAAGCTTGGGATTTAGGGTACTCAATTGCTAGGTTTCAAAGTATAATCATGGCCCACAAGCAAACAAGATGAAAGTGAAAAGCAAGCACAAAACTTAATTGGGAAACCATCAATCTAAACAACATCGTGCAACCCTAGCTTCGCAATACTCAAACACACAAAAATTCGAACTCTAAGCATATCTAGAATGCCAAAGGACCACTCACATTCATCATTCAAAAGATAGGCAATGTGTACATACCATTTGATGAAAAGGAAATCGATTATAGAAATGATAGACAACAATCCCGAATGCCTAAGAAAGCTTTCACAACACTGATGCCTAGAAAATAACTACCAAATCCCACAATTCAGAGGTTCAACATGCCAAATTCAGCCATGCACTACAAGATTGAACACCCCAACTCAATACAATTGAAATGATAAAGCATAATGGCAAGAAAATCCCAAAAAAATTATTAAATACATCCCTCACAATTCGTACGAGTGATCATAAATGCAGTCAATAAGACAACTGAAGTCCCAAATTTCTTGAACTGCAGTGTTTATTTGCTTTGTCGAACTTTGAATAAAATCTGGGAAAATCTAGATGGAGCGGAAAATCTTGAAATGGAGTAAAAACCCAAACTTCATCAAAACTTAAGATTTTCAAAGTTCTACTTAGGGGAATCACTTAGGCAAGAAAGTTAAAAATTTAAACTCATGCCAAGGCAAGGTAAATCCTCAAAATTAAAGGGCGAAGACACCAAGGACAAAAGCAAAATAGGGTCACTACTTTCAATGGGGCATGTGTGCAAAAACTACACAACACCACCATTGTTAGGATCTTGAGGAGTGTTAATATGGGTGCCTTGAGCCTATTGTTCTACCATGAGTTTCTTTGCTTGTGATCATGTGGTAATGGGCATGAAAGTGGAAAACTACTAGATGAACTACTTAGATGAGGCTATACTCTTAGATGCAGTGAAGGGATGACCTAAGTGATGATTAAAGGATTGATTGGGATGATTGGTTGATTATATAGAGAATACGATTGTATTGGATTAGATTGATTGGTAGGATGAGATAGCTTGATAGGATTGGATGGTCAGTTGGATAGGATTATGAGACTGATTCTGAACCAAGTTGAGAGATCGAACTAGGTGACGTAAGCTGTTGATGATTGGATTAAAGGAAAAATGGATGATTATGACACTAAATATACCTCAAGATGGAAGTAGATTGATTGGGCCATGGATGATTACTAACTCCAAAAAAATGACAATCCTCAGTAAGTGTGAAGAATGACAATCGGGGGTTAGGCACCTAAGCCAACTTTGATAAAGAGCACTAGAACATACCTTTGGAGATTGGGGTTGATGAACCGATGGTGAATATTCAATATAAAGGTGTTCTAAGATGCACATATATGATTTGATTGATAATTGGATAAATTTTGGAAAATGTAGATGAACAAAAATGACGATTACGGGAAGACAAATAATGAAAAAAAAATTGATTGTGACAAAGGACTTGGAAAATGACAGGGTTTCAAGGGTCAGAAGGATTCACTCTCTGGAATTTGTATGGAAGAAGATACACCTCTGTGTAAGTTAAATTCACCTCTTTAGGTCATAACTTCACTTGTCTAAGGGGAGAAAAATCACTTCTATGTTGATCAAATTCACCTATCCTATGGACCAAAATTCGCCTGTCTTAAGAGTACACATGAAAACAGTGAAGTTGTGATGAAAATTCACCTATGTATGAGAGGACACAAAGAAGGGGAAAATTCAGGAATCAAATTCGCCTATTTGACTGCAAGTTCACCCAAACACTGACAAAATTGCTTAAACTTTGACAAGTTCACCTCTCAGGGGAGTAGGATCACCTAAAACTTCAAAAGACCATAGGGGAACAAGTAGACACAATTTTTGAAATTTCCTAATGGGCTGAAAAGTTTTCCTATTTCCTAAACTATACAGACAGGGAATGGATTCTCTTGAAAACTATATTTTCTATCAGACAAAAAAATTCACCTATCCTAAGGGATGTATAGACGAGACAGTCTCAGACAGACAATGGGATCACCCTTGTATAGAGAAAATTCACCCAAGGGTTGAACAAATTCACCTATTCTATGAAAATAAGTGGATTCGATGGACAAGGATTGAGTGGGATCACCTCTGTGGACAACAAGTTTTCCCCTGGAAAGAAAAAATCACCTATTCTATGAAAATGGGAAAATTCACCAGATGATGATTGACAAAAACTCACCTAAAGACTAGATAGAATTTCCTATTCTTGAGAATGGGTGAAAACATGGCCACCTAAAAGGTGACCCATAGGAAATTTTTCCTCTAACAAAGATGAACTCACCTAAAGGGATAACTTGGACTAGACTCATACATGTAATCGCCCTTTTGCAGGGAAAAATTTTCTATCCACAATGGAAATTCACCTCTATATGAAGAAAATTCACCTTTAAGGGTAGGGGCTGATTGTGGAAAATGACAACAAACAAATCAAACAATAGATAGAAGGTTGGACTAACTCAATTGAAAATAAAAGCACTGGTATTGCACAATGAAGACATGCTAGGTAGCACAATCCTAAAATTAGTGACAAGGGTTTGCAAACTTGATGTACGCCCACCACCTTCAGTGAACAACCCAAGGTTAATACTCTATGATACCAGGGTGGTTATTTGGATCACCCTTTCTCATGAAGGCGGATAGCTAGCATTCCAATGGAATAGGGTCATCAATAGACACCATGAGCTCACCTACACACTCTCTCTCAAAGACTATTGTAGTCCACCATAAGGATTTGTATCTCAACCCAAGGGAGTACCTGGTGAGTAACTTTGGGGTATAGTACACATCCCCTACACTACAACAAGCCATGGCTAAAACACAGGTCTCTATCTAGGCTGAACAAGGCTATCTCATGCATCCTCATTATACGCTAGTTACGTGAGGCACAATCATCAACACCAGCCCATCACAAGCATGGATCAGGAGCTTGAGCGAGGTACTGGAAACTCAGACCAACCCTGCACATCTTATCTAGGTATCACCCTAGCTTCAATGCTTTGCTAGACACAACATGATTGGATTAGGGTATAACTTTCGTTCTCTGCCCTTTATATAGGCCACCGGTAACATGTGGTTGGAATCATCCCCCACGTTATAAAATCCCAAGAAATTCCCACTAAAGGAAGAAGTTACTAGATGCTTCGGTTGGTCCTTAGGCTTGTACATAGTGCAAGGGGAGAGCTTAGACGCATTAGCACCTCCTTGGTAGACTATATTGGACTAGAGTAAACTATGATTTCTCATCACCCAGGATGGCCAAAAAGTGTAAGGGGATTGGATACATCAACAGTCCACTCCCAAGCACAACAAAAAAAGTATATTGACCCTTTAATTAATCTATGTGTGCCTAGCTAGTATGTAAATCAATAGAAACACTACCTAAAGGGGTCTTCGACCGATTTTCTTGCAAAAAATACATCAGTAATTTTGACCATCGATCTTAGACAAATGGAAGACAAGTTGCTACAAAAATTGTTAGAGAAATTCTACACTCAAAAAAAAAAAAGTTATTAGGTCAGTACTTGAAAGCGAAACCAAATTGAAGCTAAAAACTAAAAAAATAAGTTTCTAGTTCACCTCAAATTTTCCCCTGTATGAGGAAAATTCACCTATTCTGGGATGATGGGTGAATTCATTTTCTCCTTCGTGTAAGGCAACATAGCATGTTTCTACTAAGAAAATTCACATATTCTATGAAGATAGGTGAATTCACTTTCACTTGTGTAACTTGATCATTCTCGCCTATTTCGTAGAGACCAATGCAAGTTCACCTCTGCTACGAGAAACTTCACCCCTCAAGGAAAAATTTCCCCTTTCCAAGAAAGGGAAAATTCACTTTCACCTTTTCTATCTACAAACTCGCCTCTATAACTGTCAAGTTCACCCATTAGGGTGGATTCACCCTTGCATGTAAAATATGAACCTACAAAACATGAAACAACAAAAATTGTGAAAGTATAGACCCATGACATGGGTCCCATCAAGCATGCTAGAAATGTGTGCAGGTGAATTCCTAGTCTAAAAATACAAACGAATGGAATGTGAACAAGAAAAAAACAAACAACACCTCAACAATTAGCCTAGTTGAACTTGGACAAAATGAAATACAAAAGGAAGTATGTTACCTTGCCCATGTTGATGAGTTGGTTGGCCCTATTGATTCATTTGATTGTGAGCTCCTTTGGATGGAAAATAGCATGGAACTTAATGCAAAATGATGAGGATGAGATGGGGAATGCAATGATGTGAGTGGGTGTTTGGATGGATTCTCAATGTGGATGTAAATGAATGTGCAACAAAGGAGGTTATGGCTTGGCTTGAATTCTTCAGAGTTAAGAATGCCAAAGTGTGTGTGTTGAATGTTGAGTGATGTGATGTTTGAGGAATTAAAAATTCCTCAAATATACATATGGGGAATAGGAGAGGAATTATAAATTCCCTATAGCTCATGGGGTGAATAAATGTGAATTTTAAATTCACATGGGGAATGGGTTGCCTTCTCCAAAAGGAGAAAGCAATTAATGAAATTTGACTTGGAGATATGTCATAAATGGCATAAGGATTAGGTTGACCTAATCAAGTAATTAGGGTTGTGTAAACAAGGGATTATGTAGGATAATGGAGGATTAAGGGAAAGTGGAGAATTATGGAGGATGTGACACTAATCCTGATTAGGGTGTGCACATCACAATCATAGATTAATTAAATTAATCTAGATTAAAGAGGAATTATGGAGGATGGGACAAGGAGAGAGAAAAAGGTGAATTTAAAATTGATTTAAATTCATAAAGCCAAATGACTAAATTAAATAAATTAACGTATTTATTTAATTTAAAGAAGGGGACAAGGGATAAAGTATTTACTTATTTAATCAAATACCTTAGGAACATTAGATAGGGGGAATATTAATTAAATAAATTATTTAACTAACACAAATGAAGGATGAGAGCTAGAAGAATAAAGGGGATGAATTTGAACATATGGGGGTGGTCAAATTCAGATGTCCACAACTACTATGACTAAATAAATGACTACAATGACTGAATAAAATGACTATCATGACTAGATAAATGACTGTACCATGAATAAATAAATGATTACCATGATTGTATAACTTAATACCATGACTAAATATACTACCAAATTGATCAATCATAACAACCAATAAATGAGTAAAAATGGTTTAGTCCTAAATTTTGTTGTGTTATAAATGACTGTCAATAAACAACTAATGGTCATGCAACCAAGCTAATGGTCATAATTTTTAGTATTTTTTAGTCATTTATTGCTATTTTTATACTAGTGAAGTGTGTGTTTGAGCCTAGAAGGACACCCCTATTTAGTTCATTTTCTTTTAGTGATTCAATAACAACCCCTTTTCCATTCGTTTCATTCTAGTGAACCTAACATTGTACATCCTAAATTCTGATTTGGAAGTCTTCAAAAACCTAGATCTACATTTTTCATTAGTTTGTTTTACATCTCATTTAGGGTTACATCTTACATAATTTCATTATTTAAAATTTAAAAATCTAAAAAGATTGCATATATTTTGCATACATCTTGCATATTAGTTGCATTAAAGGTGTCTTTCAGTCACTTACAATATAAAATTCAATTAAAATTGTATTTACAAATTTATCATTTAGCTCAAAGGGTATGTGCAAGATCATGGGGGTCCAAAAAGTGGCGATATGAAAAAAAAGGAATTTTTAACATGTCCAAAAACATGAAATTCATGCCTTTGACTCTTTGTAGGATAAGGTACAAAATCTGTTACAAACGGATATCCATTCCAAATTGGATGTCTGTTTACAAACGAATATCCATTTTGTCTAAGTCAAAAAATTTAAATCCTTTGGGTCCAGACCTGACCAATTTTTTATTTTATATCTTATAATAATTTTTAATATAATTATTATATGCAGCATTAAATTCGAAAAACATTATTATAATGTTTGTTAATTTAAGATTATATCATAAAATATTTAATATAATGGGTATGTGCAGGATCATGATGGGCCAAAAAGTGGCAATATGATGGGTATGTGTAGGGTATGTGGTTGACGAATTTTCTTTTACCCAAAATTAATGAAACAAAAATGGTTTTTAAAGGAGATTCTCAGCTTTCCACCAATATAAATTATGCTTTACTTTGAATTTAATAAATAATTATTATTCATTTTCTATTTGAATTATGACTAAAGTCCTGAATGATAGGCTGATTGAAAAACATCTATAGCTTACAAACAGTATCACTTTTTTAATCAAAAACATGCACCACATTCTATTATTCACATCTTATAGGATTAAAAAAAATAAAATCAAATTTCATGAATTTTTGACCAAGTTAAGGTGGTTAGACATACGAGTTTTATTTTTTAAATTTGTAATAAAAAAATCATAATTAATTATTTACTTGGAAAAAAAATACAAAAAAAATATGCATCACATTCAAACATGAGTCATCTACTTATATCTAAAATATTATTAAAAAATATTATCATTTTATCATGGTTAGGGTGGTCAAATAGACCCTTCTTTTTTTTCCCTAAAATTTAAGTACTACTGCATTGAAATTTCAAATTTTCACCAAATAGAATTTTTCTTTTTTAAATAAACCTAGTATTTTAGAAACTACATTCAATTTGCTACAGATTCTATTTTTACATATTTTTGAACTAATATAGATAACTTATTCAAATTTTTACATCAAGTTGTCTAACCCTGATTTTTCTTTTTTTTTTGCCACTTAAGGGCCTATTTTTTCCATGATGATTTTGCACATACCCTAATATTATATTATATTATATTATAATATACATATTATAAATAATATATATTATATTATATATAATATATATAATATTATATTGTTTATAATATATATTTTATATTATAATTTATATAATATATATTATATTTTTATATGATACGTTTGAAAAAAATTCTTCCAATTGACCTGACTGTATGTTAAAAAAACATAAAATAGAAAACAAATATTCATTTTCTTTGTTATAAATTAAAAGAAAACTGAGAGCTCATATTATATAACATTATATTATTATACAATATTATAATATTATATAATAGTATTTTTTTTATAATAATATATGTGTAGGATCATCATGGAAAAAACAGGCCCTTAAGTGGTGAAAAATTTAGAAAAATCAGAGTTAGGAAATTTTATGTAAAAATTTGAATAAATTATCTATATTATTTCATATATATGCAAGAATATAATATGTAGAAAATTTAATGTAGTTTCTAAACTATAGTTAGGTTTTTTTTTTTTTTTAAATCTATTTGGTGAAAATTTGAAATTTCAATGCAGTAGACTTAAATTTCAGGGAGAAAATAAGTAGGTGTTTGTTTGACCACCCTAACCACAATAAAATGATAATATTTTTTTATAAGATTTTATATATAAGTAGAGGACTCATGTCTTGATGTGATGTTTTTTTTTTGCATTTTTTTTCCAAGTAAATAATTAATTATGATTTTATTATTACAACTTCTAAAAAAATAAAAAATTGTATGTCTGACCACCTTAACTTGGTCAAAACTTCATGAAATTCATTTTTTTTAATCCTATAGTATGTGAAACATAGAATGTGTCACGTGCTTTGAATTCAAAAAATGTGATACCATTTGAAAGCTATAGATGTTTTTCAATCAACCTATCAATTAGGACTTTAGTCATGATTCAAATAGAAAATAAATAATAATTATTTATTAAATTCAAAGTAAAGCATAATTTATATTGATGGAAAGATAAAAATATATTTTAAAAACCCTTTTCATTTCATCAATTTTGGGTAAAAAAGGTCTTTAGCCACATACCCTACATATCCCCTTCATATCACCACTTTTTGGCCCATCATGATTGTGCACATACTCTAATATAATATTATTATAAAATATTATAATATATATACATATATATATATTATAAATAATATATATTATATTAAATATATGATATTATATTTTTATATCATATATTTGAAAAAATTGCTGCCAACATCATATGGTCAGGTCCTGAACCTGACCATATATTAAAAATACTTTATAATAGGAAACAAATATCCATTTATAATGGATATCCATTTCTTGTGTTACAAATTAAAAATGAAAAAACTCGAGAGCTCATAATTTATTGGTTGCACATGGGTTTTCTCTTCTCTAACTCAGATTTTTGTTCCTAGGATTTCATTTTGTACAAAATCAAGCAAATTTCAAAGGTATGTATGGATTTTTGTGTTTTTGTTCGATTTATATTCTTTTTGCATTTTTTTTTTGAATTTTAGTCAAAAATAGGGTAAATTTGATAGGTTTTAACTACATTGAAATCATTGTTAATTTTAATTTTTTTATCAATTAATAGGTTTTAAATGGATCGACATTAAAACCCAAACCCTGTAGAAGGTGAAAACCAAAACCTCGCACAAATGAAAACCTGATCCTGTATAAAATGAAAAACCTGATTCTACACAAAATGAAAACCCTCCAAATCCTCCTTCACCCCAACTCTTGTTTCCAAATCAAAATGTGCCAACAATACATGAGTTTATTCATAGAAATTTAGATCAATTAAGAAAAGTATTTCAAATCTATGAGACACGCAATGAGTTATCAGACACAAAAAACACTTGGAAACAATCATTTAAAATGTTGAAACTTTGGCAACTCAGCATAATAGATTTGCACAGTGGCAAGAGGAACAAATACAATTTTATGTTGATGGGTTAGCATATGATGAGGTGAAGGCACTTGATATTGAGAAATCCCAATTAGCTTAGTTATTCATCGATCAAAGATCAGGATAGCCCGTTAATGTGTGGAAACCAAAAATTTCAATTAAATGGTGCACCCATAGAGGCATATTAGACAATTTTTGGAGATGTTGGTGAATGGTTTTTGATAAACGGGTATGTGCAGGATCATGATGGGCCAAAAAGTGGCAATATCATGGGTATGTGTAGGGTATATGGTTGACGACTTTTTTTTACCCAAAATTGATGAAACAGAAAGGGTTTTTAAAGGAGATTTTCAGCTTTCCACCAATATAAATTATTCTTTACTTTAAATTTAATAAATAATTATTATTTATTTTCTATTTGAATTAGGACTAAAGTTCTAATTGATAGGCTGATTGAAAAACATCTATAACTTTCAAATGGTATCAAATTTTTTGAATCCTAAACATGCATCGCATTCTATGCTTCACATACTATAGGATTCCAAAAAATCAATTTCATGAAGTTTTGACCAAGTTAAGGTGGTTAGACATACGAGTTTTTATATTTGTTAAAACTTGTAATCAAATATTCATAATTAATTATTTACTTGGAAAAAATTATAAAACAATATGCATCACATCGGGAAATGAGCCCTAGATACTTATATATAAAATCTTATAAAGAAGTATTATCATTTTATTGTGGTTAGGGTGGTTAGATAGACACCTACTTCTTAATTTTTCTTGAAATTTAAGTGCTACTACATTGAAATTTCAATTTTTCACCAAATAGATTTAAAAAAAAAAATAAACCTAGTAATTTAGAAACTGCATTCAATTTTTTATAGATTCTATTCTTACATATTTTTGAAATAATATAGATAACTTATTCAAATTTTTACGTCAAGTTTCCTAACTTTGATTTTTCTAAATTTTCACCACTTAAGGACCTATTTTTTCCATGATGATCCTACACGTACCTGAACCACCCAACAACAATCTTAATGTCCCTCAATATTTTCTCTAAAAATTATATGTTGAGTTTGTGCTAGGGAAACATGTCAATTACTTTGACATGTGATATGTCCAAGGTGTTGGTAGAGGGATGCCACATGATAGACTTAGAGCATACCAAGTCACCCCCCAATTCATCCTCCACCTATTGCTACTCTGACTCCACTACCTTAGCCTGAGATTTTGGTAGATACAGAGATGTTGAGAATTTATGTGTTACCTTTGTTGAGTGATCATTTGGTCACACAGAGCCATCATGTTGCATAGCCATTTGATGGTGCATCGCATCACAGTGTTGTTGAACTTGATACATTCTATCATGATGGTGGTGTACCTACTATAGCAGCTCCCACTAGTACACCATCCTCTTTGGGGCGTATTTGTGTGCATCATCGTTGTATGACATGCAACAATTTATTCTTTTGTCCTCTTTGACGGTCCACTAAGGCTCCTATAGACACATCCGACTATGAGGTTAATGATATGCCAGATGTAGGAGTTGATAGAGCACAAAATTGATCATTTTTAGAAGAGACATCGACTACCAAGGACGATATGTGAGGACCGATAAGACTTAAAGTAATTTCATAGTGTGTTTTATGTAAATTCTTTCATATTTTATGAGAGATATTTGTACTAATGTATGTTTGTGTTGGAATCTTTAATAGTTGTTGAAAAAGGAGCAGTTGTTGCAAGTACAAGAGGCTACACATACTGCCATATAATTTGCTATAGAGAATTTGTATACGGTATTATTTAAATTGGTATTTTATATGTTATTTTTTGAAATCTAATATTTTTAAATACATGTACTACATATATTGATAGTCTAATGTAATCTTGTATTTTAATGTAGTAACCTAGTTCTTATACAACCTTGTTAACCGAGTCTAACTCATTGGATGAAGTTGCACAAGTATATATATTTTTATTCTCAACATTATGATTATATGTTCATGTGCATTTAAATTGTGTTACATTCTTGTCATTTTTTATATAGTAAACCATCTTAGTTGATTCATCGCCTATGAGCACATCTCATGTCATAGCATCACAACAAGCATGTGTTTATTTAATATTACAGATATTAATCTATAGCTAGGAGTAGATATGAGTATTTGTCAACAATTATATGTTAATTTGTATCATTTTTATTTTATTTTCTATAGTCCTCTACTCTACTCAGCATTGTGACGAGTGTGAGACCATTACTTTATATGAGGACTCCTGATCATCCTATGGGACAATCATATGTAGAACGTCTTGTAGAAAAGAGAGAAATATTTGAGGTAAAAATGAATTTCATTATTGATATTATATAGTATATGTATACTAATTTTGATGTTAAATTGATAATTTATAAGTGATGGTATATAAGTTTCTATTTACTAGTCTATCTTGTTAACCATTCACATAATTAATCTAATTTGTTATTTGAATTGTTATTGTGCAGGAAACTTCAAAGCAACTAACTTCTTTGAGGAGTCTTGATTTTGATGATCCGACACAAAATTAGGATAAGATATAGATTGATATACACTTAGGGTTTGATAGATCTTGAGATGACATATATGCCATATTTTGTAAAACTTGTTGTAGAACTTGTTCTTAGTAGGCATATGCAAACTTGTATATGCACAAACATAATTATTCTACAGTTTGATATATAAGAATTGATATGCGATATAATTTGTTCCTCGAGTGCATGTCTTTCTACTTTGAATTTTTAAACTAGAATGTATAATTATATTAAGAATGGTTTAAAGTTATGATTGATAATGTATGTTATAGATTAATGAAATTGAATTTTAATAGAACTTATGAATTAGAATTTGTAATCCATCTATGTTAGAGTTCATTCATATTAAGGTTCACATACATTACATTCCATGAGACAATATTTCTTTGAGGAGTTTTCTCAAACAATTCATTGCCTTTTCTATTGTACCACATTTTTCATACATATCTACCAATACATTTTTACCAAAATCTCAATTTGAGAATGCCCATGATTTCAAACTCTATTGAATGAATTTACATTTGACATTATTTTGTGATTTGAACTCATGTAATGAAGTGGGAAGCTGATTTTTATTTCAAAAGAAGTTAAAATTAATAAAAAATGGATACAACTTAATGAAATATATGTCATGTTATAGTGTTCATTCTAAAGTAATATAATAATCTTGATAAAAATGAATGCCAACCAATGTCCATTCAACCTTAATAACATGTAAAAATTATAAATTCATCTTCAATAAGAATCACTATTTTTCAACCATAGGGGTTTGATCCAACATTCAAACAAAGTCCTTACAACTGAACAAAATACATGTTCATAGATTGTTCATGTGAAATCTATAAAATAATCACAATAAACAATTAAGACATCACTCAACCATGATGCAACCATTAAAAAAAAAAAATGAGTCTGATACTATCATTAAACAAACCAAATAGAACTCCATGCTTGCATGTTATTTGACCTTCGACATGCAATTTATATTATCATGATGCACAACAATGAATGTTGCTAACCATAATGCATAAATAAGAAAACTAGACATAGTATATGGGTATTTTTATGCTAGGAATGGTCCCTTTTTGCACCCACACATGCCGAATGACTTTGAACTACATCATACTGACTATTTCCCTTAAGAGTCCAAAGTGCAAAAAGGCAACAAATCTTTGATAGGCTATTACCTGGAAACTATGATGTTACAGACTCTCTATCTAAGGCTATAAGATCATGTTGGGACCTTATTCAATAACCTATCTTAGTTTTTTCTATTTTGGAGGTGTTTTCCCCTAGTCATGAGTTTTTAGTTGAGGAAAATGTTGTCAGATGCAAGCAGTGTAAAGTTGCGAAGTGGTGCAAATTTTGTTCAACAAATCATACGACCAAACAGACTATTCTAAAACATTTGAATGGGTGTGGTTATGCTATGCATGAACCTATTTTGTACTCAAACATGCTGAATCACTTTGAGCTACATTGGATTGATGATTTCCCTTAAGAGTCCCAAGTGCTAAAAGGCAACAATCTTTGAAGGGCTATTTCTAAGAAACCATGATGCTTACAGACTCTTTGTTTGAGGCTATGGGATCGTATTGCAACCCTCTACAATAATATTTCTTGATTTTTTCTATCTTGGAGGTATTTTCCTGTGGTGACGAGTTTTTAGTTGAGGAAAAAATTGTCAAATGCAAATAGTGTAAAATTGCTAAGTAGTCCAATTTTCGTACTACAACTCGTACGACCAAACAGACCATTCCAACATGTCTGGATGGGTACATTTATGCTATGCATGGTCATATTTTGTACCTAAACATGTTGAACCACTCTAAGCTACATTAGACCGGTGATTTCCTTTAAGAGTCCAAAGTGCTAAAAGGAAGTAATCTTTGAAGGGCTATTTGTCAAAAATTGTGACGCTTATAGACTCTCCATCTAAGTCTATGGGATTGTGTTGGGACCCTCTACAATAATCTCCCTCGGTTTTTTCTATCTCTAAGGCATTTTCCTGTGGTGATGAGTTTTCAATTGAGGAAAAAGTTGTTAAATACAAGCAATGTAAAGTTGCAAAGTGGTGCAACTTTTGTTTTGCAACTCGTACAACCTTCTGAATGTTTGAAAACATCTAAATGGGTACATTTATGATAGGAATGGTCCTATTTTTCACCCAAACACATTGAAGCACTTTGAGCTACATTGGAGTGGCGATTTCCCTTAAGAGTCCAATGTGCTAAAAGGTAGCAATCTTTGAAGGGCTATTTCTTAGAAACTGTGATACTTATAGACTCTTCGTGTAAAGCTATGGGATTGTTTTGGGACCCTATACAATAACCTCTCTTAGTTTTGTTATCTCAGAGGTGTTTTCCCATGGTGGTGTATTTTTAGTTGAGGGAAAAGTTGTTAAATGCAAGTAGTGTAAAGTTACAAAGTGGTACAAATTTCATTCTGCAACTTGTGTGACCAAAAAAATTGTTCCAACACATTTGGATGGGTATTTTTACACTAGGAATAGTCCTATTTTGCACCCAAACATGCTGAACCACTCTGAGCTACTTTGGATCGATGATTTCCCTTAAGAGTTCAAAGTGTTAAAAATAAACAATCTTTGAAGGGATATTTCTTAGAGATCGTGATTCTTACAGAATCTCCATCTGAGGCTCTTGGATTGTATTGGGACCATCTACAATAACCTCTCCCAATTTTTGCTATCTCAGAATTTTTTTCTTCTGGTGACAAGTTCTCAGTTGAGGAAAATGTTAAATGCAAGCAATGTAAAGTTGCAAAGTGGTGCAACTTTCATTTTGCAACTTGTACGACCAAAATGACTATTCCAACATGTTTGGATGGGTACGTTTATACTAGGAATGGTCCTCTTTTGCATCCAAACATGTTGAACCACTATGAGGTACATTGGACCGAAGATTTCTCTTAAGATTCCAAAGTGCTAAAAGGAATCAATCTTTGAAGGGCTATTTCATAGAAACCATGATGCTTATAGACTCTCCATCTAAGGCAATGAGATTATGTTGGGACCTTCTATTGTAACCTCTCTCAATTTTTTCTATCTTGGGGGAATTTTTCTATGGTGACAAGTTTTGTGTTGACAAAAAAGTTGTCAGATGCAAGCAGTGTAAAGTTGGAAAGTGGTGTATAAATTTCATTATGTAACTCATACAACCAAATGAACTGATCCAACATGTCTAGATGGGTAGGTTTATGCTAAAAATGGTCCTATTTTGCACCCAAACTTGTTGAACCACTCTGAGCTATATTGGACTAGGGATTTCCCTTAAGAGTCCAAAGTGCTAAAAGGAAACAATCTTTTATAGGCTATTACTCAAAAAACGTGTCACCTAGAAACAATTTGTTTGAGTCTATAGGATCACGTAGGGCCCCTCTACAATAATATCTCTCAATTTTTTATATCTCTAGTGTGTTTGTCTATGGTGTCAAGTTTTTTAGTTGATGGAAAAATGGTTAGATGCATGTGATGTAAAGGTGCAAAGGGGTTTAGGGTTCATTTTATTTCCCATGAGTAAGTGAAAAAGTGATTGATATTCTCAAATAAACTTAAGTCATGAACTACACACATGAATGCAAAGTATACACATAAAAATATATAGGTCATAAAGTATACATTGGAATACTCATAAGTGACAAAGTATACACATAAGTTGTAAATTATACACTTGAATACATGTAAAGTATAGACAATACACATGATATTATCATTCAATAATTTCTATCAAATATAGGATTTACAAAATGTCATGTAGGCATAGAACAAACGACCCTAATACATAGTCATTTCCCAATAGGGGAAGGAAATAGATCACGTGTTGCCTTCATGGTCAGCACAGTCTTCCACAATAGTAGCATGATGACTTTCTAGAGTGAAACACCTATACAAACCATCAAGATGCTAGTTAAACTACATACAATAGAAAAGATTCTTAGTATAACAAATCTATATTCTAAACAACCTAAGTGATGATGAAATGGTGATGAAAACTACAAAAGATGCTTAGAATAACAAATCTATATTATTCTAAACAACCTAATTGATGATGAAATGGTAATACAAACTATAAAATAAGTTTACAATAACCAATCTATATTATTCTAATATGTCACATACCTCTACCAAAGGATCAGAGTTGGCCATTGTTGTAGTGGCTCCATGATCAATCATGCCAAGAAACTCACAATATACTTTGAATGAGAAATCTATATGGTCACAATAGAAAGGATGCTTAGACTAACAAATCTATATGAACCTTAGCAGATAAATAATATCAAAATGTGATGAATAATATCATATCTGTTCCATACAATAAATGATCCGCTACACAAGTGTACTTGAAGGGTCATCTCTTACCTTCAGAGTTTCCAGTAATGCTTCATGATCAACACTACTAATTGTCCTTATTATTTTTTGTTTTTGGTCTAGCATGATGTCGCAATAACTTAACATTTGTTGCTATAACAAGGTGTGAATACATGAGAATGATTTTTTGTTTCTCATAGTCTTCAAATGTAGGTATGCTATTCTTTCTAATCATATATGTTTGCAACAAAGTTCTGGAAACAACAACTAAACCTATGTGATCATAAGTTTTTTATGAACATCTAAATATACTTATAACAACAAATCTATATTTTTTCTAAACAACCTAAATGATGATGAAATGCTAATGCAAACTAGAAAATATTCTTAGAATAACATATATATATATATATATATATATTATTGTAAACAACCTAAACGATGATGAAATGGCAATGCAAGGAAGTTCAAGAAACAACAACTGAACATATAGGATACATGAACCATCATCATTTTCCATTGGTTGTGTTATATTTTTCTATCCCTATACACATCATGTCAACCAATAGTCAGATCCCTCTTCATTCCCCTATGGTGCTACAACTACATAGACATGTCCTGGAAATACAAGATCTGAAAGATTATCATAGTCAAGTAAAATTTCTATTACATCTTCTAATGAGGATTGTGGTACAGAGAAAGGAGTTAGGTACTATGGAATCCAAGTATCTACCCATTCACTTGACTCACACTAATCCCAATCACATTGAATACAATTCTAATAAAAACAAGCCATCTCTCATGTCCATATGTTCCATGCACTTGCATCTGAGCTTTGAAATGAATGCATCCTTGAAGAATTTTTAATTGTTTGACATTTCATTTTTTCTCCCACTATGCCCTCCTCAACCAACCAATAGAACCTAGAGAATTGTGTATCAAGTGTCCCTCCTCATGATAGTGCATAAGTACACCAATCCATAATAGAACGTACATCACTGAATGTTGCACCACCTTTGATCTTCATTTTTTCCTTAACCAAAGCTCTCTTCACACATGTACCTACAACATTATGCTCGTCATTTCCATGCCCAACTTTGAAAAAAATCCAAATATGTAGTACACCCCTCTCTATATGCATCCTAATCAACCAATAAAACATGTGAGCATTCTTGAATTGCCTTGCATAGTTATTTGACCAAATGAGATGTTGAACCATTGCAATTCTTTTTTCCCACAAGAACTCAAAAAAGAATTAAAAAAAATGTTGTACAAAATCAGATGAATGAGATCTATCATCACTCATGTAAAACTAGTACTCCTTAATTATCTTTATATCCTCTTTTGTACTATCAGGGGCATGCCTATATGTTATGCAAACAAAAAAAACAACTTGAATAGAATTATAATATTGTGATTGAACTTCATTTTATGGTTGCAATGTGTAATTTTCAGCAAAATAAACTATAGATACAATAGTTTGAATGGGGAAAGAGTCCTTACACATCCTCAACTATGAATCCAACCATTGCGACCTATGGTTGTGCCTTGCATATTTATAGAAAATATTTTTCTTAAAATTTGAATCAAAATCAACAATACTTACCTTTCTTGCAACCAACTCACATCTAGAACCCTCACATCCACTCTTCAATGTGTATTTGATTGTCACAAACTTTTTTTCTCAATAATTTTGTTACCAAAATCATGATCGTTACCCTCATGACAGCATGTTACAAACTTTGATAAACCACTACATTGCAAACATGCTTCATTTGAACAACATTTCTATAAAATAAGAAACCATCACCTGTAATGCATAAAAATGAATCTAACAATTCCCTGGATGACTTGGGAAGTTACACTGCATGACACTCTTGTAACATTTCTTCAGTATGCATAGTAGAGCAAATATGGCATAACAATTCATGATACATTGAAAATTCAACATGGTATTTACAACATGTATTAAAAACCTTAATAGGAACCAAATAAAATGGCTTGAAAGTCTCAAAAGCCCTTTGTGAGATTTTCAAATGTGGATGTTCTTAACAAATTTTTTTGGCTACATTCCAAAAAATGTTTCAGATGTAGTATACTATCTCGATTACTAATTCATAACTTTAAAACATCCTTTACATTTGATGATAATTTAGAGTGAGAATTCAAATATTGTTCAATTTGCATCTTTATATTATCAGTTAAATTTTTATCAATACATGGAAGCCTCCCAATAAAACCCCATGTATCAGTTTTAAGAGCACTATCAAGTCTTCCTTCTCTTGAGAGTGCTCTATTCAATTTTTAAAAATCTAATTAAAATCAATACAAGTTTGTCTCATCAAACAAGCATTTCTCAAATCATGGCTTACTAGTGAGGTTTTGATCACTCTTCGAATAGCCCTTTTATCTTTTTCCTCACTAGTCTTTCCAATAGAGGTTAGAGCATTAAAAATATTTTTTACAATAAGACTATTTTTTTTCAATTTTTTTGTTAGATGAATCTTCAATTTTTTTAATAATGATCTCATTTTTTAAATCTTAAGTAATTGCACAAAAAATTGAATTTTTTTGGTTAATGTCTTATCAGAAAAGAATTCATTAAACATTTTTCATAGTCCACAAACGAACCATTTGTTGTGACCTATTTCTTCAATATTATCAATTATGTTCTTATCTATTTCAACCAACCATTGAGCGGTTCTTTTGTAATTAGGTGTTACATAAGTTTCATTTTCAACATTCTCAATAACAATTTCATTTTCAATAACATTTTCAATAGAATTTTCAACAACATTTTCATTCTCAATGTTGTTCACATTTTCATTTTCAATTTCAATGTTTTCATTTTTAATTTCAATATTATGTTCAATATTTTCAATTTCTATTTCATCTTCACCTGAATTTACATTTAATGGTTTAGAAGAAGCTTCAATTTGAATATTTTGCATACCTTGTCTTCTTTTCCTATGACTTTCTCTATCTTTTGCTTTATATGCTTCAATTTGATCTACTGTAAGTTTTCTTTTACCTTTTCTCTTACACCGACTACTGCTTCCCATTGCACAAACAAAAAAAACACACAAATGATTGGAATTCTAAAAAGAGTGTTAGAATTTTTTTGAAAAGATGAATTTCATCTGATGCAGATAGAAAGCACAAGAATTTTGCAACATAAAGAATGTAGGGACTGTTGAAATACTCAACACGGTCTCATTGTTGTTTTTTATATAACTTACAAAATGGATATTCATTTCAATAGGGATATTCTTTTTAAATGGATATGTGTTATGTCTTCCAATCGACATACCTACAGGTCTTCTTCACAATCTAAAAATAGAGGAAAAGGATATCCATCTATAACGGATTGTAATGCCCTGCCATGTGAACCCAAAAGGACAACAACAACTAATGAATTGCTGCACAATTTTTTTTTAAAGTGAAATATTGCATAAGATTTAAGTATGTACATACATTACATGAAAAGCTGATGTAGGAGCATCTAGTGGTGTAAGGGCAATCCTACAACACCCAAAAATATTTTTTCCTTTATGTTTCCCTTTTTTAGCATTTTGTAAATGTTTTCTCATTTTTGGATACCCTTTTCATCGAATAAGAGTTCCCAACTTTTAGAATTACATTTCTTCTTTTTCTACTCAATTTCTATTTTTAGAAGTTTTGAATTTGAAGGCATGAGGAGGTAAAAATTTATGGGAACCTTCGGGACAGAAAAATAAGCACTTTTGCAAAAGAATTAGGTCAAGATCATTCTCAGTTTGAAAGTTATTCAAGTTTTAGGTTCTGCTTTTTTCCCTAAAAAATCTTCTAAGTCCAGTTTGAGGGACTAAACAGTCTCGTATGGGCCTATAAATCATTAGAACTAAAAGAGAAAGTTCTCAGCACATTCTTCACTCTTAGACCTTTCCAATGGTTCAAATGGTTTGAAAAAAGGAGTCCTAGATGATAATTTATGTCTTCCAGAAGTTGATGCATTTTCTAAAATGTGCTAATTTTTGAATGTAGTTTTAAAATTTTAATTTAAAATTATAATTTTCAGCACCAAACTACCAAAACTCATAATTCGAATGTTGTTTTGGATCCAAGCCTAAAACAGAGTTATTTATGGGCAGGGATTTCAGATTTTTGGTAGCTTTTTGGGGAAAAGATCGCATACTACAAAAAAGGGAATTTCTATAGTTTCTGTAACTTGCATGTATTGCAAAACTCAAGGATTTCAGATCCTCTACATGTAATATTTTCATATTCAGAATAATAATAATATTCTCTGGTTATGTGTGTGATTTTTTGTGTCTCGTGTTAGGCACCCTCATCAAAAGTAATTATGCATTTACAAAACCATCTACGTCCTCTAGGGTACACTGGACGACATTAAGAAACCTAGAATCTTACCAAAATGATAGAGAGAGAAATCCTAGATTACATAATGATAACATACAACCATCCATGATCATTAGAGATGGAAATGATACATCATTTTATTACAATTCAATTCATAGTTCCATATTACAAATTGTGGAGTATATTTCCACATATACAACACATCATTCTAGATATAATGGTACATTAAATAATGCTTCCCTTATGTCAATGGGAAGATTATATCAATTATAAGAATAGTACATCTATGAAGAATAAGGTACAAAATGTAGAACAATCTTCAACCACATGAAGCTCTAGAAACTCTACGTCCACTTCCACATCACAAACACATCCTAGGAACCCAATGGGGTGCATAGCATGTTCCACTTGACCATGTGGACCTAAAGGCGCACCCCCCATTCTAGGAGTTGACAAGAAGGACCCACAACCAAGAAATACAAGTAAAATGATCACAAGACCAAACCAAAAGGTCAACCAAAACATAACATACAACAATCTCAATGACTACTTACAAGGTGACTGCTTCCAAAGGTATATAATGGAAAAGAAAGGGATACTATGGGAGAGTGTCATCACACAGTCCTATCATGGGTTATCCTGACTGCCTCTCAACACTTGTTGACCCCCATCTATGGTTATCCTAACTGCCTCTCATTTGGTATCGACCCCATAGGGTGACATGTGCAGGACCACTAGCCTCTCATGAGGATGAGGTAGTGATCTTTCCAACCATGGCCTTCTTAGCCTACCCTTAGTCTGTCAAAGCACTAACAACGTGGATGAGGTATCTTACTATCTTAATTAATGTGTTCCTACCCAAACCCACTACTTTATTTTATTAGTTTTTCACTTGTTTAACCAACTTTTCCATGTGTTATCTTAACTGCCCCTTTGTGCGATGACACCCATGAAGAGCCACCCTCCCTAATAGCCCTAATACAAAACTTTACAACAAGGTGTGTACCAAACATAAAACACCAAAAATTACTAGTCTGAGTACAAATGCGAGACATTGACTATCTCACCAAACATCCATAACAAGAGGAAAACTACGAAATAAGGTAACGCCCACAAGAGTTCAAAAATAATAATTAAATCAAACATTTCAAAATCAAATCAAATAAATCTAACATACACCCATTACCCAATGCCTCAGGAAGCCTATAACACCAACTTTCATATACTCCCAACTGAAGGGTACATAAATACTTGGGTTCCCAAAGAACTCACATCATGGATTGGCATATAAACTCGTCAAAGTGAATAATAAATCAATGTAGAATTCAATCAATTAGGAGAATGCAAAAATAAAACTTTAATCTCCCAACACAATTCCATGTAACGAAACTTAAAAGCATATTCGATACTTCACTTGTTTATATATTCCTATTCAATTTGAAAAATAAAATAACTCAATAAGAACATGAAAGGATTATTCATTTGATAATGATCTAAGTTCATTGTTCACTTATTTAATTATAAAGCTCAAATAAATCAAATCTCTCCTAGTAATTTTTAGATTATTAAATATTCAAGAATCACAAATTTTATTTTATTTACATGACTAGATTGAAATTATTTAATGAAGTAAAGAACTATGAAAACCTACAATATGTAGACCATCAGATTTCTCTTAATTTAAAATTCCTAGCCTATACATTTGTTTACTTCAAAATAATTAAAATTAAATTATAACCTATACATTTGTTACTTCAAATTAATAAGTTTAATTAAAATGTAGTATATACATTTGTTTACTTTAAATTAAATAAATTTAATTAAAATATAACATATACGATTTATATGCAAATCACAAATCTAGTATTAAAGGAATTTATAAATAAATTTAATATTAAATAAACTTGTAATTAAATATAATTTTGAATGCACTCGAAAATTAAAAAAAATTTAAATGCATTTGAAATACATATGATTTTAAATGCATTTGAAAATAAATCTAATTTTAAATGCATTTGAAAATAAATCTAATTTTAAATGCATTTGAAAATAAATCTAATTTTAAATGCATTTGAAAATAAATCTAATTTTAAATGCATTTGAAAATAATCATAATTTTCAATGCATTTGAAAATAAATCTAATTTTAAATGCATTTGAAAATAAATATGATTTTAAATGCATTTGAAAATAATTCTAATTTTGGTATTGGCATAGTGTGATGGTTTATAGGTGGCATTGTTGTTCTTGCCACCAAGGTTCAAACCCCATTGGGGTGGTATTGTTGAATGGTTGTATTCCGGTTCATAGCTCTGGCCAAAAGCGTTTACCCCTTGAATAAAAAAAAAAGAAAAATTCTAATTTTAAATTCGTTTGAAAATAAATCTAATTTTAAATGCATTTGAAAATAAATTTGATTTTAAATGCATTTGAAAATAATTCTAATTTTAAATGCATTTGAAAATAATTCTAATTTTAAATGCATTTGACAATAAATCTAATTTTAAATGCATTTGTCGAATAATCACAACACTTATTTACACCCCCATATTCAATATGAAAAATAACCTAAACCATTTATTTGAACTTAAAAAAATCATCTTGAATATCTACAATAGATCAAATTTAACTTTCAATTATTGAAACAATACACACAACTATGTAGGTAAAAATTCAAGTCAATTTTCTTTACTCAATTTATTTATCTATCACAATAAAACTACCCAACCCAACTAATTTTAGTACAAGCTAATTTTCTCTAAAATTTCATGCTCAATTAAATTTATTATATAAAACTAATTATACATACACTTAACATTATTTAATCCACTAAAGGGTTTACACAATTCTTGATACAAGTCAAATTATGCCTACAAATGGATTGTTATTGCTCATAATTCTGTAATTTAATCTTTCTAATGCTAATAATTTCTTTTCCAAAATAATCATAAATCAATTAATTAAATAAGACTTTACCCTTCTAGAAAGTCATAATCAATTTGTAATAAAATGACCTATTTAAATTTTTTTACTCAATTTCATAGTTTTATCAACTTCAGTTACCCACTTCTAATAACAAATACCCATGCAAGTATAAACAAATACATAAAATATAAATATACAGACAAATATTCTAGTGTTTGTAAGACAAACAACCAATGTATTGCATTTAGGAAAATATAATCTAACTTGTAAATATTTATACAAGATTATAAACCTACATCAAAATTTTAGAAAAGCAAATTTTATGTTTCTTACAATCACATTCAGGCATTTAACACATCAATTGTATTTCTAATTTCTCATCCAGATATATATATATATATATATATATATATATATATATATATATGTAAATATTATATATAAATACTTACGAACTTTAGTATTTCTTTTTTTAATTCTTCATTTCACACAGCAAACTGAACTCACATCATATAGATCTATTTAAATATTTAGGCTAACTTCTTTAATTTGATAACATGATTAACCCCACATACATATATGTATTATATAACATATATATATCCAAACATATAAATATAACAACACATAACCATATTTATTTCTAATTAACATTTTATAAAAAATTAGTAACCATAGCAGCAAAGCATAGCTATAAACACAACTAACTAACTAACTAACTAACTAACTAACTAACTAACTAACTAACTAACTAACTAACTAACTAACTATATATAATTCTTACCTACAGGATATCTCCTCCGTAAAAATATTTTGTTGTTGTTCAAGAGGGCGATTATTTCTTCGGGAAGAATTAATAAATGGAAAAAAAAAATGAGGGCAACCTTTCATAGTTACGTTATGTTTGGCTTCCTCAGAAACATTCTTATTTAGAAAAGGATATAATCAACAAATTTCATTCTCCACGAAAAATGATAAAAGCATCAGACATAAATCAAAACCATTCAAAAATTATCAAATGAGTTATTTTTCCATACTTAGAATTTTGCAACCGAAAATGGAGACAATAAGCTGCAATTCCCCAAATTCTCTCAGTTGTAAGACCAATTTTGACTATTTAACCGAAGCTCTGTACTTCCGTAAAAATTCTTGTTGTTTTTTAAAAATTTCAAATGAATCATTTCATCAAATTCACCAAAAAATAAAAATAGGGAAAAGTCTATTGTTTTTCGAGAAATTAAGGGACAAATGGCTAATACACAAAATTCATCTTTCCACCCAATAATTTTCTTTTCACCTGAGTTTCCACTGGAGGTTAATCTTACATTTTTTTGTAAATTAGTAAACCTAACACCACTATTACGTATGATAACTCTTCATATCAAAAATTTCACCTGTATTTTAATATTTTCTCCATTATCAAAAGTCTGCTCCATTTAAATGATTAAATAATTGTGGTTACGAATTTTTAAATTTTTTTATTACTTTTAAAATTTATCTTTTTGACTATATCAAAATATTCATTTTGAATAAATCCTTAATAATAATTAAATAGACAATATTATTTAATTAAATAAATAATATTATTTAATTGCTAATTTAGAATTTAACAATGCTGCAATTAAAATATTATTTTATTTATAATTAAAAAAATTAAATATTGATAATTAAAATAAGATTCTTTTAAATCTACAAACATAATTTAAAATTTTCAAACTAATTTAATATTTAATTAAATTCTTGATAATTCCACAAATCACTTTACTAATTAAATTTAATGCTTAATTAAATTATTTTCAACAATAATAATAACCATCATTAAATTAAATTAACTAATTAATAATAATGATAACACATCAAAATCAAACAATTAGCACATTAAAATTAACACTTAAAACGAACTACATAAAATAAAATGGTACCAAACAAAATGGGATCTCATCCAAGTGAGTAATCTATAACAAATAGAAGGGATATCCATTATTTGAATTTAAAAAATATTATTTCTTATGATATATGATATATATATTTACTATATATTAATATTTATTATATATATTAATGTATATTATATATTAATTTTATATTAATATATAATAAATTTTATAGTAATAAATAATATAATATATATATATATAATAATAGATGTAGTGCCTCCCGTATTACTGTACTCCTATGATACTTTTTGTGTGTGATTGATGTCGTTCAAATACTACTTATGTTTGATGCATATTCAAGACTATATTGGTGATTGTATGTAGTTCCTCTCGTGTTACTATTACTCTTATGATACTGTTTGGATATTATCTATGTTAATCCAAACTGAAGACTTCGATGGTGATTGTTTTACCTATTTACCTTATTTGTTTTATTTGGATGATCATGATACTATTTTATGATGTTGATAATATAACGATGCACAGTGTTCATCTTTATCTAGTTATGCAATATTGTGTGGTTACATAAATTGATTACTACTCACTTTATGATATTTATGATGATGTGTTATTTTCTGATGTTCTGGTCAGAGGGATGGTGTTGCATTGCTCATCTGTGAGCATCTTGCCACACTACAATTCTCTCTCACAATGTGTTTGGCATTGGATATATATGTTGTTTCAACACTTGTTTTTATGCAAGATTGTAGGTACAGAAGCCTTGATTCCACCTACATTTTTAGGATAGGGCAAGCCTCATAAATACCAATGGGTATGAAGTTGAAAATGGATTTGACAAGAAAGCATCCATGTCTGCATTTGTCATCCTGTCATTGTTTGATGACGTCGTCTGTTAGTACCCCATCTTGTTTGGTATCATTTTTTCTTATGTTTTTCATTTTAAGTGCCAATTTTAATATGTTAATTGTTGATTCTGATGTGTTATGATTATTTAGTGATGGTTATTATTATTGTTGAAATTAATTTAATTAAGCATCAAACTTATTTAGTAAGGTTGTTTGTGAAATTATCAAGGATTTAATTAAATATTAAATTAGTTTAAAAATTTTAAATTATGTTTGTAAAATTAAAAGAATAATATTTTAATTTGTAGTTTTGTAAATTTCTAATAAGCTATTGAATAATATTGTTTATTTAATTAAATAATACTATTTATTGAATTGAATAATATTATTTATTTAATTGTTGTGAAGGATTTATTCAAAAGTAAATAAATAAATATTTTGCTAATTATTATAACTAAGAAGGGGTAAATTTAAAAATATATATATAAATATATACATTTGAGAGAGTACTCATGAGTTGATTTAATTTAAATACAGTAACATTATTCTACTTATTCTACTTGATACAATATTAAACCAAAGGTGAAAATTAATGTCAACAATTGAAAATTATTAAATTTAAAGCTTAAGTGGAGGTAGGTTCATGTTTTCTCTAAACAAAAGGATTTCAATAATAGGTGGAAACTCTGGTAAAAAGAAATTACTAGGTATGAAATTGGAATTCATGAAATTGCCACCTATCCCCCTTAACTTGAAAGTATTCTTTAATTTATTTTGGGGTGAATGGAGTAAAAAAAGGAAACAATGGAGAAATTTTATAGAAAGATATATGAGAATTCCAACAAAAAATGAACTTACTCTATAAGTTAAAAAGGATTTTTCAGCACATAGAATTTTGGGGAATTACCGCATATTGTCTTCATCTGCAGCTGCAAATCTACCGGTTGTTTTTTTTTAATTTTTCCTTGCAAGTAATTCATTTCAAAAGTCTTAAGAGTGAAGATTTTATTTTGCACATTTGTTAACCAGTTTGCTTAGTGTCTACTTGAAGATTTTTGTGTAATTATTGAGGGGCTTTCATTTCCATAGCTAGACTTAAGATTATTGGGGAGATATTTAATCTACCCTTCAGCCTTACTGTACCACACCCTCACCTCCTCCATGCTTTACTTTTAATTTAATAAATAATTATATTTCATTTTCTATTTGAATTATGACTAAAGTCCTAATTGATAGGTTGATTGAAAAATATCTATAGCTTTCAAATGGTATCACATTTTTTGAATCAGAAACATGCGTCACATTCTATGCTTTGCATACTGTAGGATTTAAAAAATAATAATTAAATTTCATGAAGTTTTGACCATGTTAAGGTGGTTAAACATATGAGTTTTTATATTTTAAAAAAATTGTAATTACAAAATTCATAATTAATTATTTAGTTAGAAACAAATTACAACAAAAATATGCATCACATTGGGACATGAGTCCTCTACTTATATCTAAAATTTTATAAAAAAATATCATTTTATTGTGGTTAGGGCGGTTAGACAAACACCTACTTCTTATTTTTCCCCTGAAATTTAAGTAATATAGCATTGAAATTTCAATTTTTTACCAAATAGATTTTTGTTTTTAAAGAAACCAAGTAGTTTAGAAACTACATTCAATTTTCTATAGATTCAATTCTTACATATTTTTGAAATATTATAGATAACTTATTCAAATTTTTATGTCAACTTTCCTAACTCTGATTTTTCTGGATTTTTTCCCACTTAAGGGCCTATTTTTTCCATGATGATCCTACACATACCCCCATTCAAATATCTTATTCAACTTCATACCCTCATCTATAGGTCATGGAATTTTGTAAGTTATCTTTTCATAACATATATTCTTCTGTCACTAGAGGCTTGCATTTAATCCTTTATGATATACAGTGACCACAGCCTATAATGGCTTCTTACTGATAGGTTATGGGTACCTTTAGGATATCCATTATAGCATGAAGGTCAACCATGCTCTTCCTATGAGCAACACAAATTGTAACACAAAAAGAATGGCTGACTATTGGTGAGTTTGTGTAGCCCTCAACCACACTTACATCACAAGCAAAGCTCACAATGTTAGAAGGTGTTCCAAGGTGCTTCACTAATTCAAAGATTTGAGCGCTTCCTTACAAAGTCTATTTTTTTAGTTTAACCTGTAAATAGTGGCATTTTTATTTTGAGATTCCATTTCTTTGAGGCTTTCTGTAAAATGGATCACATGCTTTATCTATGCTTTCACATTATGCATACATGCCTACCAAGGCAGTTGCAACTATTACAATGACAAAATTCCTCCACCCTTCATGCTTCCTATTTCCTTAATTCATAGTGCCCATTTTGGTCCAGTGAGGCCCATAGTGGCAAAGATAATAGTTTTCCTTACACCTACTAATTGCATTTTCTTGAAATTTTCTTAAGCTTTTAAACCCATGTGGTGCATATTCTGAAATTTCATTCCATCAAATAAGGGCCTCTTTGAGGCTTTGTCCAAGTAATTCTTGGGGGGAGGGAGGGTTGCTCTAGCTCATGTTTCCTCCTCTGGCATAATTGACTTCTATATGCATCTTGTTTGTAAGTCTATTCTATCAGGTCATACCCTTCAACATCACCAATTTATCCCATCAAGATGATACACTATTCCATGTGAATGAAGTGATTTGCATTTTGTTGAGTGAGTCCTCTTGCATCAATCATTACCTTCTTTCTTAACATTTAAAATTTACCTAGAGTATATGCTTTAACCATAGGGTTCATTGTTCCTCTTCCATTCTTGTGGTTTTGGTCATAGTTATGCTACCATTTATGATATATTCCATGTTGAAGTTATTCATTCTTAGCTCTTTGGCTAGTCTTTCTCTTGCATCCTGCACATGAAGAGTTTTGAGCATTATTGTCCTTAATGCATATTATATAGATAAGTGTTTAGATGATTATGCACATGTTGTCCCTTCATCAAATTAAATATCACATGGTCATCAGATTTATAAGTCACATATATATATCAATAAATTTTATGTTATGGTTATTGTGAGGGATATATATGTTTAGATATGTCACTTGAGTAAGTTTACAATATATGGTTAATCGGTTTGAATAGGTTTGTGTAATCTTCTGATAAACAAGGATATCAAATCTAAACTTCATGTATAATATTAAGTCTCATCACGAATTGGATTAAAATTTATTATTTAGCGGTATTTCATAATGGAGGAGTTATATATTGATGGTTTAACTATTCCTTGAAATTTTCACATTTATTATGTTTTTCTCTTCATTATTGATTATTATAGAATTAGTAAGGAATATGTTTTTGTTTTATTGATAATTTGTATTAAGTGATCTTAGTATTTAAAAGTAATGGAATTAGGAAAAATCAAGTTTGGAAAAGTTAATATATATAAAATCAATGGATATTGGTAAGAATAGTAAAAGTAGATTTATTCTCAAAGTGTATTTAATATTAAAATTATTTTCAAGTGCATTTAAAAGTGAAACTTAGATTTAATTACTAGTTATTTAAAATTAAAATTATTTATGAATTCCTCTAATCTTAGATTTGTGATTTGTGTATAAATTGTCTAGGTTGGATTTGAATTAGATTTATATAGTTTGAAGTCAACAAATGCAAATGCTATATTCTGGTTAAGTTTATTTATTGAAGTAAACCAATATGCTACATTTTAGGGTATGTGCAGAATCATAATGGGCCAAAAAGTGGCAATTTGTTAGGTTTTGTAGGGTATGTGGCTGATGACTTTTTTGTTACCCAAAATTGATGAAATGAAAAGGGTTTTTAAAGGAGATTTTCATCTTTTCACCAATATAAATTATGTTTTACTTTGAATTTAATAAATAATTATTATTCATTTTCTATTTGAATTATGATTAAAGTCCTAATTGATATGTATCACATTTTTTGAATCCAAAAGATGTGTCACATTCTATGCTTCGCATACTATAGGATTGAAAAAATAAAAATTGAATTTCATGAATTTTTGACCAACTTAAGATGGTCAGACATACGAGTTTTTCTATTTTTTAAAAGTTGTAGTAAAAAATCATAATTAATTATTTACTTAGAAAAATATTACAAAAAAAATGCATCACATCCAGACATGATTCCTTTACTTATGTCTAAAATATTATAAAAAAATATTATCATTTTATTGTGGTTAGGGTGGTCAGATGGACACCTACTTCTTATTTTTTCTCTGAACTTTAAGTACTACTGCATTGAAATTTCAAATTTTAACCAAATAGATTTAAAAAAAAAAAAAACTTAGTAGTTTAGAAACTAATTTCAATTTTCTAAAGACTCTATTCTTACATATTTTTGAAATAATGTAGATAACTTATTCAAATTTTTATGTCAATTTGCCTGATTTTTCTAAATTTTTTGCCACTTAAGGGCCTGTTTTTTCCATGATGATCCTACGCATACCCTTTAACCAAGTTTATTATTTTGAAGTAATAAATGTATAGGTTATATTTTTATTAAATTGATTTATTTGAAGTAAACCAATATACTAAATTTAAATTAAATTTATTATTTTGAAATAATAAATGTATAGGTTATATTTTGATTAAATTGAATTATTTGAAGTAAACCAATATACTACATTTTAATTAAATTTATTATTTTGAAGTAATAAATGTATAGGTTATATTTTAATTAAATTGATTTATTTGAAGTAAACCAATATACTAAATTTTAATTAAATTTATTATTTTGAAGTTACAAAGATATAGGTTATATTTTAATCTTAATTATTTTGAGGTAGTCAAATGTATAAGTTAGGGATTTTAAATTAAGAAAAAACTAATGGCTTACATATTCTAGGTTCTAATAATGCTTATCCATTTAAAATATATTATGATGAAATTTCATTTAATTATAGTTGATCATTTAATTATGTTTTACACTATCTTTAGTAAGATTGGATTATTTTCCTGTTTGAGTGAATCAAATGGTTAATCCTTTCATATTTTTATTAAGTAGGTTTATTTATCAAAATAAGAAGGAATGTTTAAATAAGTGGAGTTTGCAATATGCTTTCAAGTTTCATTGCATGAAATGGTGTTGGGAGGTTAAAGTTTGATTTCTTGCATTCTCCTATTGATTGAATACTACATTGATTTAATTTTTCATTTTGGTGATTTTATAAGCCAAGCCTTGATGTGACTTCTTTGGGAACCCTAGTATTTGTGTACCCTTTAGTTGGGAGTATATGAAAGTTGGTGTTATAGGCTTTTTGAGGCATTCTGTAATGGGTTTATGTTGGATTTCTTTGACTTGATTTTGAAATGTTTGATGTAATTATTAGTTTTTGAACTCTTATGAGTGTTACCTTATTTTATAGTTTTCCTCTTGTTAAGGTTATTTAGCAAGATGTTCCATGCCTCACGTTTGTACTCGGATTGATAAAGTTTGGTATTTTATGTTTGGTACACCCCTTATTGTTGTAAATTTTTGCATTAGGATTGTGTGGTGATATTGTCCCATAGTATCCCCTACTTTTCCTTTGTATGCCTCTAGAAGCAGTCACCTTGTATGTGGTCGTTGAGATTGATGTATGTTATGTTTAGGTTGATGTTGTTGTTTGGTCTTGTGATCGTACTACTTGTTTGTCTTGGTCGTTGGTCTTTCTTATCAACTCCTAGCATTGGGGGTGGGCCTTTGGGTCCACATGGTTGGATGGAACATGCTATGCAACCCATTGGGTTCCCAGGTTGTGTTCGCAATGCAGAAGTGGATGCAGAGTCTCCAAAGCCCCAATTGGTTGAAGTTTGGTCCTCATTTTGTACATTATTTTTCATTGATGTATCATTATTGTACTTGATTTACTCTTTACATTGATATAAGGGAAGCATTATGTAATGTACTATTGTATCTATGGAAATATGCTCCACCATTGTAATATTTAACTGAGTTGAAATGTAATACATGATGAATATATTTTCCCCTCTTGTGATCATTAATGGTTGTATGTCATCATTATGTAATCTTGGTTTGTATTCACTTTCATTTGATAAAATTTTATGTTTCATAGTGACAGTTCTGTGGACCCCAATGGATGTAGATGACTTTGTAAATGTAAAATTTCTTTTCATGTAATGTATCAACATATTCATCGTATGCACTATTTTTCTTTCAAAAAAAAAAAATTGAGTTGTTTGTTGCCCTTTGGGGTTCACATGGCGAGGCATTACATCATTGGTATCAAAGCCCAGGTTCATACATTGGGCACTCTAGTTTCATATGAGCCCATTATGTTGTCCTAGTGAATTTGTAAAGTGAAGTTGTTAAGTGATTATGATGATCATGACATTGACATTTAGCATCATGTGATCTATAGAAAAGAGTAGAGTGAAAGAAGATTTGATAAGGTTTGTGGAAAGGATGTAATGATATGAATCACATGGTTAGTGAAAATAAGTGTACTTATGGAATTATGTATGTATTTGTATTTCCCCCTATAAATGTGAGAAACCAGTAACTGTGCATTGGTTGAGTGTTGTGAATACATTGTACTTGCTTTGTGGGCCCATGGGATGGTGATACGGTGTACCCATCGATACAAAATATGTTGTATTTGGTGTGGGATTAACCATACCATTATGTGTGTTTTTATGTTTGTTACCTGATTAAGGGCCAACCCATGTGTGGTTGAATATATATATAAGAGTAGCCAAAAGGTAGTTTCATAGATTCTTTTCTTTTGGTTCTCTAGCCCCTCAATCTGTTAAGGGGTAGGAATAGCCACAATGTTTCTTGGGTGGAGTGTGTAGTGTACACACATTGTGGCATATAGCGGTCTTAGTTCAACTGATCCCGAGGAAACATACTCACTACTTCTCCTTACAATGGATTAGGGTACTTGATCCATATGCACTAGCCTAAACCCCACAGTTTTGAGTACAACAACATTGGTTTGCTAGTTTATGCCTAGTCATCCATAGGGATGTTGAGCTGGCATTAGTGAGTCAACCTCGTCCATATGAGAGGTGAAGCTTGAGTAGCCCCATATTGATATACTCATATATGTATTGTACACATTGTATCTACATGTGTTCCAACATGATGCAATGGATAGGATGCCACACCCCACTAATGTTCTGACACAGTGTTGGTGATGATGTCGTGTTGTTGATGGTAGCGAGTTGGACTCAAAGACATGATGCCACATGAAGACACATGAAGGTACACTATGGTATTTTGTTATGATAGCCTACTTGTGTGATGAGCGTAATCAGGCCTCACACACTTGTAGAGGGATAGTCATGTTTTCTTTCAATAGTTTTTGGGTTGATTAGCATATGGGTATTTCCTATCCATTTATACCTCTAGCTATGGCAAGTACCTACGTGTGTCTTCTCCACGAGGTATTGCTATGCGGGGTGTGTTCTGTACATGCCTACTTTCATAGAGCCATAGACACTTTTCCATGTGGCATACGACTAGTCCATGCCTTCTCAGATTTGTGTATGATCATGTCGCGTGATGACACGAGGCAAGGTGTAGCCAAGGAGTATACTTTGAGTCATGTGGATGGCATGCTCACTCTGCACCACATGATGACTACTATTATATCCGGACGATGTTCCCTTCTTCCTTGTTTGGTGGATAGTATCTAGTCATGCAATGTTGTATTGTACAATTTTGAATATTGAGCACATCATATATAGTTATTGATGATTTTTTATTGACTTTGAAGGCCAACATTTTTTTTTATGATTGATTGTAATGGTTAAGCCACACTTTATGATCTTATTTACTCATATCCCTCATGCTTAGATTTGATTTAGTGTTGACATTGCATGTATTACTTTCTTTATTGCTAAAATTGAATCTTATTTGATGTTTATTTTATGACTTTGGTGGCTAAACTAGTTTATCCTTATTATTTTTGAGGTTGGTCATGTGTCGTATTGTGATTCCTCTCCAAGGATGTATGAGGTAGACTTGGTGAGTGTATATGAGGAAGCATATGCAGGGAACTGTGAGGATGGGGGTATGTGAGGCTGATATAAAACTAGGACCCACTACCCACCTATGTTTGATGACTATCTCTTGGAGGCTAACCACCTTATACAACAAGATATAGGTCATTGTGGTTTTGCTTAGATGGTCTCACCATGTGTGTCTAGACTAACAACATCAAGCCACTGAGTGTGAAGTATGGATTATGTGAGATGGATATTGGCTCTTGGCTCATGGAGTTTCTATCATGGATTAGTATGTTGCTTTCTGACATCTAGATGGACCCTTGCGTAGCCTTGTGATGTGATTCCTCGTGATCTAATTTTTGTGTGTATGTGAATAATGCATGTTAATCATGGATATAGTACTTAGATTCTTAATATTTTGTTCCCTCCCCTTCTGTTGTTCTTGCCTAATATCTGAGACTTGTTCTTTGGTAGTGTTGTGTAGGATGATTCCTAGAGGTCATGATCTTGATAGGGGTCATGGTAGATGTTAAGGAAGTGATCATAGGGTTGGTCATCAGAGCACTCCTTTTCTGAATTCCAATGAGGATGATCATGAGGAACACCTGATCCCTTAGTTACGTCCCTTGCTTGAGGAAATTCTTAATGGGCTTGGCCAAAGATATGAGAGCAAGATCAACAGATGGTAAAGGATAGAGAAAGGTCTCCTAGGAGAAGAGGTGTTTCAGTTGTAGTAGGACTTATGATGGGCCTCTTGAGGGAGCATTCTCCTTCCTTCCATAGGCTTAGTGGTGGTTTGGAGAATGAGACTTGGATGATTGGTGTTCGGGTTGGTGGTCGTCTTACGTCTAGGAGAATCTCGAGTTGGTTGTGAGCTCGACTTTATTGACTTGATAGTTAACTCAGAGCACTCAGACTGTAGCTAGTAGGGGTCAATCCCAATAGATTAGTACACCCCCTTGAGGTAGAAGAAATGGCAGAAATGTAGGATGTTTCTCTTGTGGCCAATAGGGCCACATAGCTAGACAATGTCCTTAGAGGAGCACACCCAAATTCAATCAGAGACTGACAGTCACAAAACCAACAAGGGATGATGCAGGAAAGGTCCACAAAGCAACTGCAGTAGCTGATGATTGCTGGGTAGAGCATTAGGGCATAAATGTGGAGACTTCAACTAGTGGACAGGAAGCTAACTTGGGAGCCCATGGGAATTCTATTGTATAGGAGATTAATGTAGTGCTTCTCATGTTGTTTTTACTCCACTGATAATCATTAGGATATATTATGTACCTTGAGACCTTATTGGTGCTTGTTTTACTAGTTTGGATTGGTTTGGATGACAGTTTACTTGACTCTGATGATTATGACATTATTGATTGATGGCTATGTTATGATGGATCAATATTCATGTTGGGAGGATGCGTTCTATATTTGAGAGTTTTTTTTTTTTTTGGCTTCTAGGAGTAACACTAGTTCTTGGTGGAGAGGATGTAGTGACTCTCATGTTACTATACTCCTATGATACTTTTTTTGTGCGATTGATGTCATTCAAATATTGCTTATCTTTAATGCATATTCGAGATTATATTGGTGACTGTTTGTAGTGTCTCTCGTGTTACTATTACTCTTATGATACTATTTGGATATTGTTTATGTTAATGCAAACTCGAGACTTTGATGGTGATTGTTTTACCTATTTAACTTATGTGTTTTGTTTCGATGATCTTGATATTATTTTATGATGTTTATAATATAATGATGCATGGTGTTCATCTTTATCTAGTTATGTGATACTTTGTGATTACGTAAATTGATTACTACACACTTCATGATATTTATGATGATGTGTTATTGTTTGAGGTTTGGGTGAGAGGGAGGGTGTTGCATTGCTCATCCGTGAGTGCCCTACCACACTACAATTCTCTCTCATGATGTGTTTGGCATTAGATATATATGTTGTTATGACATTTATTTTTATGTAGGATTGTAGGTACCTAAGCCTCGATTCCACCTGCACTGTCAAGATAGGGCGAGCCCCATAAATCCCAATGGGTATGAAGTTGAAAATGGATTTGACAAGAAAGCATCCCCGTCTGCATCTATCATCCTGTCATTGTTTGACGATGTTGTCCGTCAGTACCCCATCTTGTTTGGTATCATTTTGTCTTATGTCATTCTTTTTAAATGTCAATTTTAATATTTAATTGCTGATTCTAATGTGTTATCATTATTTAGTGATGGTTATTATTATTGTTGAAATTAATTTAATTAAGCATCAAACTTAATTAGTAAGGTGATTTGTGAAATTATCAAGGATTTAATTAAATATTAAATTCGTTTAAAATTTTTAAATTATGTTTGTAAAATTGAAATAATAATATTTTAATTTGCAGCTATGTAAATTTCCAATTAGCTATTAAATAATATTGTTTATTTAATTAAATAATATTATTTATTTAATTGTTATTAAGGATTTATTCAAAAATAAATAAATAAATAATTTTCTAATTACTATAATTGGGAAGGGGTAAATTTAAAAATATATAAATATATACATTTGAGAGAATACTTGTGAGTTTATTTAATTTAAATATAGTAACACTATTCTACCCATACAATATTAAACCAAAGGTGAAAATTAATGTCAATAATTGAAAATTATTAAATTTAAAGCTTAAGTGGAGGCAGGTTCATGTTTTCTCTAAACGAAAGGATTTCACTAACTGATGGAAACTTTGGTAAAAAGAAATTGTTAGGTGTGAAATTGGAATTCGTGAAATTGCCACCCATCCCCCTTAACTTGAAAGTATTCTTTACTTTATTTTGTGGTGAATGGGGTTAAAAAAGGAAAAGATGGAGAATTTTTACAAAAAAATATATGGGAGTTCCAACAAAAAAGAACTTACTCTGTAAGGTAAAAAGGATTTTCAGCAGATAGAATTTTGGGAAATTACCGCATATTGTCTTCATCTGCAGCTACAAACCTCCAGGTTGGTTTGTTTTAATTTTTCCTTGCAAGTATTTCATTTCAAAAGTCTTAAGAGTGAATATTTGGTTTTGCACATTTGTTAGTCGGTTTGCTTAGTGTCTGCCTGAATATTTCCGTGTTATTCTTGAGGGGCTTTCATTTCCATAGCTAGACTTAAGATTATTGGGGAGATATTTAATCTACGCTTTAGCCTTACTGTGCCGCACCCTCACATCCTCCATTCAAATCTCTTATTCAGCTTCATCCCCTCATCTCCAGGTCATGGAATTTCGCAAGTTTTCTGTTCATAACATATATTCTCCTGTCACTAGAGGCTTGCATTTAATCCTTTATGATATGCAACCACCACAGGCTAGACTGGCTTCTTAGTGATAGGTCGTGGGTTCCTTCAGGATAGCCATTATGACATGAAGGTAAACAATGCTCTTCCTTTGAGCAACACAAATTGTAACGCAAAAAAAAGGACGGACTGTTGGTGAATTTCTATAGCCCTCAAACACACTTAGATCACAAGCAAAGCTTACAATGTTAGAAGGTCGTTCCATGGTGCTTCATTAATTCAAAGATTTGAGCGCTTCCTTGGAAAATCCAATTTTTGAGTTTACCCTGCAAATAGTGGCGTTTTTATTTTGAGACTTCTCTTCTTTGAGGCTTTCTGTAAAACCGATCACGTGCTTTATCTATGCTTTAACATTATGCATACATTCCTACCAAGGCAGTTGCAACTACAACACTGCAAAATTCCTCCACCCTTCATGCTTCCTGTTTCCCCAATTCCTAGCGCCCATTTTGGTGCTGACAGGCCCACACTGGCAAAGATAATAGTTTTCCTTACACCTTCTAGTTGCATTTGGTTGAAATTTTTTTAATCTTTTAAACCCATGTGGTGCGTATTCTACAATTTCATTCCATCAAACAAGCGCCTCTTTGAGGATTTTTCCAAACAATTTTCGGGGGTGGGTCTGGCTCTCGTTTCCTCCTATGGCATAATTGACTTGTGTACGCATCTTTTTTGTAAGTCTATTTTGTTAGGTCATACCCTTCAGCATCACCAATTTCTCCCATGAGGATCTTGCACTATTACATGTGAAGGAAGTGATTTGCATTTCACATAGTGAGTCCTCTTGCATCAATCATTGCCTTCTTTCTTGGCATTCAAAATTTACTTGGAGTATATGCTTTAACCGTAGGGTTTACTGTTCCTCTTCCATCCTTGTGGTTTTGGTCATAGTTATGCTGCCATTTATGATATATTCCATGTTGAATTTATTCATGCTTAGCTCTTCGGCCAGTCTTTCACTTGCATCCTACACATGAAGGGTTTTGAGCATTATTGTCCTTAATGCATATTTTATATATATGTGTGTGTGTGTTTAGATGAGTACGTTCATGTTGTCCCTTCATCACATGAAATATGACATGGTCATCGCATTTATAAGTCACATGTATATATCAATAAATTTTATGTTATGGTTATTGTTAGGAATATATATGTTTAGATATATCACTTGAATAAGTTAACAATATATGGTGAATAGGTTTGAATAGGTTTGTGTAATCTTCTGAGAAATAGGGATATCAAATCTAAACTTCGTGTAAAATATTAAGTCTCATCGTGAATTGGAGTAAAATTTATTATTTAGCGGTATTTCATAATGGACGAGTTATATATTGATGGTTTAACTATTCCTTGAATTTTTCAGATTTATTGTGTTTTTCTCTTCATTATTGATTATTATAGAATTAGTAAGGAATATGGTTTTGTTTTATTGATAATTTATATTAAGTGATCTTAGTATTTAAAAGTAATGGAATTAGGAAAAATCAAGTTTGAAAAAGTTAATATATATAAAATCAATGGATGTTGGTAAGAATAGTAAAAGTAGATTTATTCTCAAGGTGTATTTAAAATTTAACTTATTTCAAGTGCATTTAAAATTAAAATTATTTTCAAGTCCATGTAAAAGTGAAAATTAGATTTAATTACTAGTTACTTAAAATTAAAATTATTTATGAAATCCTCTAATCTTAGATTTATGATTTGTGTATAAATCTCTAGGTTGGATTTGAAATAGATTTATTTCATTTCAATTCAACAAATGCAAATGTTATATTTTGATTAAATTTATTTATTGAAGTAAACCAATATGCTACATTTTAACCAAGTTTACTATTTTTAATTAATAAATGTATAAGTTATGTTTTGATTAAATTGGTTTATTTGAAGTAAACCAATATACTACATTTTAATTAAATTTTGTTATTTTGAAGTAACAAATGTATAGGTTATATTTTGATTAAATTGAATTATTTGAAGTAAACCAATATACTACATTTTATTTAAATTTATTAGTTTGAAGTAATAAATGTATAGGTTATATTTTGATTAAATTGATTTATTTCAAGTAAACCAATCTACTACATTTTAATTAAATTTATTATTTTGAAGTTACAAAGATATAGGTTATATTTTAATCTTAATTATTTTGACGTATTCAAATGTATAAGTTAGGGATTTTAAATTAAGAAAATTTTGATGGGTTACATATTCTAGGTTCTCATAGTGCTTATCCATTTAAAAGATATTATGATGAAAATGCATTTAATTCTAGTTGATCATTTAATTATGCTTTACACTATCTTTAGTAAGATTGGATTATGTTCCTGTTGGAGTCAATCAAATGGTTAATCCTTTCATGTTTTTATTAAGTTAGTTTATTTAACAAATTAAAAAGGAATGTTTAAACAAGTGGAGAATGCAATATGCTTTCAAGTTTCATTGCATGAATTGGTGTTGGGAGGTTAAAGTTTGATTTATTGTGTTCTCTTGATTGATTGAATACTACATGAATTTAATTTTTCATTTTGGCGAGTTTATAAGCCAAGCCTTGATGTGAGTTCTTTGGGAACCCTAGTATTTGTGTACCCTTTAGTTGGGAGCATATGAAAGTTGGTGTTATAGGCTTTTTAAGGCATTGGGTAATAGATTTTTGTTGTATATCTTGACTTGATTTTGAAATGTTTCATTTAATTATTAGTTTTTGAACTCTTGTGGGTGTTACCTTATTTCATAGTTTGCCTCTTATTAAGGATGTTTGGCAAGATGGTTCATGCCTCGCATTTGTACTCAGACTTGTAAAGTTTGGTGTTTTATGTTTGCATTAGGATCATACGATGACACTCTCCCATAGTATCCCCTATTTTTCCTTCGTATGCCTCTAGAAGTAGTCACCTTGTATGTGGTCATTGAGATTGATGTATGCTACATTTTGGTTCACCTTGTTCTTTGGTCTTATGATCGTACTACTTGTTTGTCTTGGTTGTGGGTCTTTCTTGTCCAATCCTAGCATGGGGGGTGGGCCTTCAGGTCCACATGGTCAGGTGGAACATGCTATTCACCCCATTGGGTTCCCAGGTTTTGTTTGGGATGTAGAAGCCAATGGAGAGTCTGTAGAGCCTTGCGTTGTTGAAGATTGGTCCTCATTTTGTACCTTATTCTTCATTGATGTATCATTCTTATACTAAATGTACTCTTCTCGTTGATATAAGGGAAGCATTATGTAATGTAATATTGTATCTTTGATGTGTTGTATCTATGGAAATATGATCCACCATTATAATATTTAACTGAGTTGAAATGTAACTCATGATGAATATCTTTTCCCCTCTTGTGATCATTAATGGTTCTATGTCATCATTATGTAATCTTGGTTTTTATTTGCTTTTGTTTGATAAAAGTTTATGTTTTATAATGACCGTTCCGTGTACCCTAGAGGAAAAATATGACTTTGTAAATGCATAATTGATTTTCATGTAATCTAGGAACACATTCATCATATGCAATGTTTTGCTTTAAAAAATAAATAAATTGCAGGGTTTGTTGTCCTTTTGGGTTCACATTGGCGAGGCAATACAATATATTAATATATAATATATATTATCCAACTCTCCTCTCTCCCACTCTCACTCTCTCCCACACTCACTCTCTTCCTATCACCCACTCTCTCCCTCTCTCTCCCACTCTTCCACTCTCCCCCTCCCTCTCTCCCACACTCTCCCTCCCTCTCTCCCACTCTCCCACTCTCCCACTCTCCCTCTCTCCCTCTTGCCTCTCCCATCATCTCTCTCCCCTCTCCCTCCTCTCCCTCTCTTCTCCTCTCTCCTCATACCTCTCTCCCTCTGTCCCTTCTCTCCTCTCTCTCTCTCCCACTCCTTTGTCTTCCCTATCACCCACTCTCCACTCTCTCTCCCTCTCACTCTCAGCCTCCTCTCCCCACTCTCTCCCTCTCTCCCTCCTCTCCTCTCTCTACCTCTCACACTCCTATCTCTCCCTCTCTCCCCTCTCTCTTTCTCCATACCTCTCTCCCTGCAATCCCACTCTACATCCACCTCTCTCTCTCCCACTCTCCCTCACTCTCTCCCTCTCTCACTCTCTCCCTCCCTCTCTCCATCCCTCTGTACCTCTCTTCCACTCTCTCTCTAACCCTCTCTCCCTCTCTACCACTTTCTTTCTCCCTTTTTCCCTCTCTATCTCTCTCCCGCTCTCACTCTCTTCATCTCATTCACTCTCTCCCTATATCTCCCACTCTCCCACTCTCTTCCTTCCTCTCTCCCACTATCTACCTCTCTCCCTCTCTTGCTCCCTCCCTCTCTCCCACTCTCTCCCACTCTCTCCCACTCTCTCTATCTCTCCCATTCTCTCTCTCCCACTCTCACCCACTCTCTCTCTCCCACTCTCCCATTCTCTCCCTCCCTCTCCCGCTCTCACCCTCTCTCCCTCTCCCCCTTTGTTCCACTCTCTTAATCTATCCCCCCCCCTCTCTCTCTCTCTCTCTCTCTCTCTCTCTCTGCCTCTCTCTCTCTCTCTCTCTCTCTCTCTCTCTCTCTCTCTCTCTCTCTCTCTCTCTCTCTCTCTCTCCTCTCCTCTCTCTCTCTCTCATCTCTCTCACTCCTCTGCCTCTCTCCTCTCCCTCCCTCCCTCTCTCTCCCACCTCCTCTCCCTCTCCCTCTCTCCTCTCTCCCCTCATCTTTCTCTTGCCTCTCTCCCAGTATCTCTCCCTCCTCTCACTCTCCCATAGGTGCTCTCCCACTTCTTCCTCCTCCCCTCTCTGCTATCATCTCCCTCTAACCTCTACTCTCTCTCTCCCTCTCTCCCACTCTCACTCTCTGCCTCTCTCCCTCTTGCTTGATCTCACTCTCTCCCCCTCTCTGTCCTCCTTCTCCTCCTCTCTCCCTCTCTTGCACTCTCCTCTTTCTCTCTCTCACTCTTCCCTCTCTCCCTCTCTCCCCCTTTCCCTCTCTCTACCTCCCTCTATCCCTCTCTCCATCCCTCTCATCCCCTCTCCCCCTCCCCCTCTCCCTCTCTCCCTCCCTCTCTCCCTCCCTCTCTCCCACTCTCTCCCTCTACATGTTTCTCACTATCTCCTCTCTCTCTCGCACTCTCCCTCTCTCTCCCACTCTCACCCTCTCCCTCCCTCTCTCCCTTTCTCCCACTCTCCCTCTCTCCCCCCTCTTCCCACTCTCTCTCCCAATCTCTCTCTCCCACTCTCTCCCTTTTCCCCTCTCTCTCTCACCCACTCTCACTCTCTCCCTCCCTATCTCCCACTTTCCCTCTCTCCTACTCTCCCTCTCTCTTGCCCTCTCTCACCCTCTCCCTCTACCACTCTCCTAATCTCTAACTCCCTCTCACCCACTCTCACCATGTCTCCCTCTCTCCTTGTCTCTCTCCCTTTGTCTCTTCCTCTCTCCCACTCTCCCTGTCTCCCTCCCCCTCTCTCTCTCTTCCTCTCTCTCCTTCTATCGCACTCTATCTTTCTTCCACTCTCACTCTCTCCCTCTCTCTGTATCTCCTACTCTCCCTCTCTCCTAATCTCCATCTCTTCCTCACTCTTTCCATCACTCACCCTTTCCCTCTCCCTCTCTCCCTCCCTCCCTCTCTCCCACTCTCTCCCTCTATCCATCTCTCTCCCATTCTCTCTCTCTACCTCTTTTCCACTCTCTCCCTCTATCCCACTCTCCCTCTCTCTCTCCCACTCTCACTCTCTCCCTCCCACTCTCCCTCTCTCCCTCCCTCAATCCCACTATCTCTCTCTCCCACTCTCTCCCTCTATCCCTTTCTCTCTCTCACCCACTCTCCCACTCTCTCCCTCCCTTTGTTCCACTCTCTCCCCTCTCCTCCCTCTCTCCACTCTCTCTCCCTCCCTCTCTCCCACTCTATCCCTCTCCCACTATCTCTCGCTCTCCCTCTCTCCCTCTCTCTCCTTCTACCACTCTCACTATCTTCCTCTCTCCCACTCTCTCCTACCACTCTCACTATCTTCCTCTTACCCACTCTCTCCCACTCTCCCACTCTCTCACTCTCTCTCTCCCACTATCTCAGTCTCTCCCTCTCTCCCTCTCCCCCTCTCTCTCTCCCTCCCTCTTGTCCTCTCTCCCACTCTCCCACTCCCCCCATCTCTTTATCTATCCCTTGATCCCCCCTACTCTCTCTCCGTCTCTCTCTCTCTTGATCCCCCTCGCTCTCTCCCTCTCTCTCTCCCACTCTCCAAAACTCTCTCTGTCTCTCTGTCTCTCTGTCTCTGTCTCTGTCTCTGTCTCTATCTCTTTCTCTGTCTCTGTCTCCCTCTCCCTCTCCCTCTCCCTCTCCCTCTCCCTCTCCCTCTTTCTCTCTCTCTCTCTCTCATTCTCCCTCTCAACTCTCTCACTCTCCCTCTTTTACTCCCACTCTCCCTCTCTACTCTCTCTCTCCCTCTCACTCTTAGGCCCCTATCTATCTCTCTCAAGTATCCCTCTCTTGGACTCTCTCCCTCCCTCTCTCCCTCTCAAGTCTCTTTCTCTCTCTCCATCTCAAGACTCCCTCTCTCTCCCTCTCTCCCTCCCTCTCTCCCTCTCCCTCTCAAGAATCTCTCCCTCTCTCCCTCTCAATTCTTTCTCTCTCACTCTCTCCCTCTCTCTCAAGTCCCTCCCACTCCTCTCTATCTTGTGAATTATTTGCACATCAATAAATATAAAATATACATACTATGTATCAAATATATTATATAATGTATAATATACTATACAAAATATATGTACTCTATAGCATACAATATAATATATAATATAGTAATATATAATATAATAATATATAATATAATAATGCATAATATAATATAATATATAATACATAATATTTTTTTTAAGCAAAAGTGGGAAGCCACTATAATTATATTACATTATATAATAGTTATTACAAAAACTTGGTTCAGGTGAGCATAGTGGCAAGAAATAACTAGGAAGAAAGCCTTTGGTTATAGCTCAAGAAAGTACATAAATTCCTATCATGGACCTATTCGAGCTGAGTACATTTCCAAACTACTGACCCTTCCTAGTTACATTGAATGAATCACTTTACATGCCCCTTTACATTGTGAAAATAAGTATCCCATTACATTTCCAAAAAATAGACCCTTTACATTTTTAGAAAATAAACCTCTTTACATGAAGTTGGATGCTTAAGACAAAGCAATATTATTCTTATAACAACCAAAAGACCCTGATTACATATTCAAACTATAGAAGTTGAACAAAGGATGAACCAAAAAATTGATTAGAAGGATGTTAATTTGTTCCTTTCCCTTCAAGGGCCATTAACTAAACTTTCATCATATACTTGTTTATTCTTATAATCATAATCTCATGAAGGAATTGTTGCATTGATATCAAGAACATAATGATAGAAATATTTCCCCTTGGCAGCTTGTGGAAGAATTGATAATTGCAAATCATGGACACATGTATGATTCCTCAAGAAGGAAATTGCATGAAACTTTCTCTTGATTTGATCTATGGGTAAAAGTACAAAGCTATGTCACACTTTTATAAAGGAAATAGACAACACTGATCTAACTTTTAAACTTGGATCACTAGAAAGTGGTATATATGTTTTGAATTTTGAAATGATGTAAAATAATAAAATGTGTACTTTTTAGTATATTTTATGTTTGTATTTTTTTGACAAAATTAAAAAAATTATTTGAATATATATATTTTTATGAATTAACATTATAATTTAGTTATTGATAAAATGCTAAAAAATGATGTTCCATTAGACGCCAAGCTTTATATAGTATATTTTCATTTTTACCTTCATTTTTTTGTGTATATTTATAACTTAAATCTTTAAGGCATGGATATATTTTTTTGAAATTTTAATAAATATATATTTTTAAATAAATATCTAAATGTGAGTTTATTAAAACATGGTTGTTTCCACTCAACATGAACTTTTATATTAAATATTTATCTAAAACAAAAAACAAATTACACTATCATAATCTAGATTCTTTTACCTAGCGCATCATATTTTTTATTTTTTTTTAATAAGTTTAAGTATTTTTCCTGACATGGTAATCAACCTAATATTTTTTATGCTGATAACCTACTTTTAGTAAAAATTAAAATTAAAATGTAAATATTAATTAAACTATTAAAATAAATATATATTTGAAAACTACACTTATGTATCTACAAAAGGGCATTTTTACATTTAAAAAAATGTTATTTATATGAGTAGGAGTTGTTGAAACATTGAATTTTTCAAATAATTTCATTTTTTTAGTAAATTGGCCTCAAAGTGGTCTACATATACATTTAGCCAACAATTTTGGTTTGAAAAGTTGTGGACATATTTAACTTATCTAGAATGAATCTTACTAGATCATATGTTTGGCCAAAATTAATTTTTATTTATAAATACAAAAATTTACTTGTGATGATAAGTTGGTTGAAAGTGTGACGACTTTGTACTTTTACCCCTATGTCATCCATATTGAAATCATAATGGTATTTATTAAGAGCTTGGTAGAGGTAAGATAAGGTATTATAACTATATGTATTATAAATACATAATTCAAATTAATACATATTATCTAATATTATGTATTATAAATAATATAAGTAAATATAAATAACAAATATCCATTATGAATGGATATTTGTTTCAATTTGGTATTATCGTGCCAAAATGGATATTGGATCGAGATTTGGTTTGGGATTGCTTGACCTGGAAAGTCAACCCAAAAAATGTGTTTTTGAAAATTTGTATAGTTTTACGAAGTTTTCCCTTGTGGTTGATGACTTTTTTTGACTTGAAATTCATCAAACTAAAAGGGTTTATAGAAAAAATTATTAGCTTTCCACCAATATAACTTTTTCCTTATTTTGAATTTAATAAATTATTATTATTGATTTTCTACCTACATTATGTCTAAAGTCCTAATTGATAGGCTAATTGAAAAACTTCTATAACTTCTGAAGTACTTAACATTTTTTGAATCTACAAGATGCACCACATTCTATTCTTTGCATAATATAGGATAAGAAAAAAATGAATTTCATAAAAATTTTAAAACATATATTTTTTTCTTCTACCAAGGGTGGTCAGACATACACCTGTTTCTTATCTTTTTCCTAAAAAATTTAGTACCACTACATTGAAATTTCAAATTTTCTCTAAACAAATATACTTTTTTCCAAAAAAGGAAAAGTAACCTAGAAACTACATTCAATTTCTACAACTTTTGTTCTTACGTATTTTTTAAATTATGTTAATAACCTATTCAAATTTTTATGTCAAGTTGCCTAACTCTGATTTTCTGAGTTTTCATCGCCACTTAGAGGCCTAGTTTGGACCCCCATGATCTTGCACATACCCCAAACATTGTCATACAATTGCATTTAAATTTCATATTAATTTTTGGAAATACTATCATTGAAGTACCCATTTGCAACTATGAATGAAGACCTTAAAGATCACAGAAAATACTCAAAATTTAAATTTTCAAACCCCTATCTATGGACCTATTTGTGCCCTAGGGAAAACCTATCCTTGTACAAGCATTTTTCTATATTTTTGCACATTCATTTGTCTTTGTATACTTTACTTTTATTAACCATTAGATCTCAATTTTAATTTAAGAAATTACAGTTTTTATAGTTTATTACCTTAAGTTTAGTTGGTCAAATAATTGCAGTTTTCAAAATCAAAATTGGGATTTAAAAGACATCATTTTAATACTTTTTTGCATCTTCAAATTATCAAATCTGAAACTCTACATTAAAATTCATTCATATTTTAATATAATATAAAAAGAAAACATTCATCATGGATATGTGTTTTGGAAAAATATGGATTTCTTTAAAATATTTGGTTGATGTCTCAAGTTTTTTTCTTGGTAATGATTCTAATGCAATTGAACCTATTAATAATCCTTCACCCCCTAATGAATGTTTTCATGATATTAATATCTTACGTGAAGATGAAGATAGCATGCAACGATTCATACAAAATTTCCTTCGCAACCTAGATGGCAATGCATCCTTTTTCCCTTCCCTGCAACGACCAAGACTTCCTACAATCCCACCACTTGACATGTTTAATCTCATGCATCCTAAAGTTGAATCTAAAAGCATGAATGAATCCATTGATAGTGAGAGAAATTAAGATGGATAAATTCATACTAAAACATCTTATGAGAACAAAATCATCAATACATCTATCAACTTAGAACAACATCATGGTCAAGGTTTTAAGATTTTGAGCAAACAAGGATGTGACATAACAAATGAGCATGAGATCCACCAATTTCTAGAACAAAAACCATTAGAATATACCATGGGATTATGATACCAATATCCTCCCACTCCACATATACCAATCACCAAGCCAAGTAAGAGACACAAACCCTATATACTCAAGAAGCTACCATTTTTACATACCATAACTGAGATTGAACAAATATTGGATAAATTTATCAACCTAGGATTGATTACCTTACAAACTATCTAAGAGAACAAGAAATTAAAAGGTACAAAAATGTCTTATTATGCATATAATAGAACACTTGGGCATATTATTGACAAATTTCATGCTTTAAAAAGGTATTCAAAGAACTTGATCCTTGTACAAATCTATATGATCATAGAATAGACTAACAATTGTTTATTTTCTTCCTTTCCATGCGATAGTTGTAGAATCTTAACATACTCACTATTAGATGTTTCATTAGATGTTTTTCACTTTATGTAAATCATTTTTCCATATTGCAAGGAAAACCTTCTCACCATTTTCCTTGGCTTATCCTTGTCCTACATTTCAGGGGCAGGGGGTTAGATACACTTGTCCTACTATGGCACTTTTTGTTTCCCTTTTTGGCTAGCTATTCCCCTTCCACATATGATGAAAAATATTGGGATGTGGAATAATTGCTTTAGGTTGTCTCACATGTGTCATACTAGTCTTTTCCTTTGGAAATGGAAAAAAATTGGAGGGTTTGGTGTTTTCCCAAAATGGAAAGGTGAGTCCAAATGGGGAAATAGGCCCTATCTCTCTATTTTCATTAGTAAATGAGATCCTCGTAAATAATTTACTAAAAACTCTTAGGTGAATCAAACCTTTGTGGGAATATTCAATTTGCTTATGACTAAAGGATAGGGGTCAAGGTCAAACAACACTTTAGGGAGAAAAGCTAAAAATTGTAAATCAATTCCAAAATGTAATCTAACACTTCAAACAACAATATTAAACTCAATATTAGTAGAACCAACAAAATTGTAGATCTAAGAAGGGAAGAAACATGTGTATTAGTCACCAAAAGTGCTTTCAAAAGCTGATTTAGGATTCAATTTTCCATAGGTGAATGGATCCAAGTGAAAAAAAATTTAATAACTTTTAGGAGCCTATTATGCTAATATGTAGCCTCTTATTTGTCTAGGTTTCATAGTTGAAATTTTGCAAATAACTTCGAGATCTTAGTTTTTGTGGGATGACAATAATTTTGATAACTTTTGCAACTTTGACAATTTTTCAATCTTGCACTTCAAAAGGTCTTCAATCCTTCTTGAACCTAAATTTACAATCATGCATACAAGAGATGAAAAATAGTTTGTTTTTGGGTGAATAGGGTTTTGCCTTAGTCAAACCTTGTTTTGGTAATAAAACCTTGAAATGAAATAATGAATGAAACATGGAATGACGAATGAACAAAGTTATGAATACCACTCAACAAACCCTTGAATAAAACCTTGATAATGAAGATCTTAGGAAGTCTATAACTTACATGAAATGAATTCAATGGATGTGGAACTTGATGCTTGAAATGGTTCTTTGAATTCTTGAAATTGATCTTGAAAACTAAATCACAATGTTTGCTCCAAAGACATGCATGATACAAGAAGACTTAGTGAAACTTAGTGAAATAGCCTTGTATTTATAGGTATGTATCCTTAATTTCCTGAAATTCAAATATCACAAGTTGACATTGAAATATACTTTTGGAACCATTAAAATAACACCAAAAACGTAATTTAAATTTAGGTCCAAAGGTCTAGGAAGGACCCATTTGTCCATGGGTGAATGGGTCCCATGTCCCTATTCTTGGAACACACGTTGCTCAAGGTAAAGTGTTATGTTTAGGTATTAACTATTGTCGGGTTTCCCGTTTAGAAAATGTAATTAAATGGGCTTGTAAAATAATTAAAGGGCTAATTAAGGCCTAGTTTAGATCAATTTAACTAAGAGGAACTAAATAAGTGTGTAAATGTAAAGGGGTAGATTTTACAACAAAAATTTAAGGCATTATTAAGTCCATTTTAAAAAGCAGGGTCTAAACAAGTGAAAAAATGTAAAGGGATACATTTTTCAATAGTAAAATTAGCCCCCACTTTAGTGAGAGGATGACCTTGCATCAAACTCACATGAAAGAAGACAAACAAGAGAGGTATAATTGTACAATCATTGGAAGGATAAGATGACAAAGATTAGGAAAGAAAATCAAGTCCCCAAGATCTAAGATCTCATGGAAAAACCAACAAAGGCACAGAGGGACACATGTCTAGATTAAACATATATATGCAACAATGACAAGATACTCAATCTTACAAGGTAAAAGACTAAAAGAAGAATGAAAAGAAAAATAAAATGGGAAGGATCAAGCCTTGAATATCTAACACTATGTGGATCACTCAGTTATTTGTCCAAAATTTTTTACAAGTGGATATCGTTGTCCACTATCCAAACAATAATGCATGCTCACACAGGCTAGTGAAATCCTTTGTCCACTAGGTGTGTAATACCCCCACGTTTACTGATTCATTAGATACTCTTGTTACTCTTTGATATTGTGGATACTCTGTGATACTCTATGTGGTGGATTTATATTCGATCATGTGTGGCTTCTTAGTTACTTGTTTATTGCTCTTTACATTATGTGTGACATTTAATGATAAATGTGCATTGATGATTTGATTCGTTATGCAATGGTGTTCCTTAAATTTATATGTAATAATGTATTTCCATGATATTTTGTTTATGAGGACATGTTCAATGTACTTTGGTGAAAGGACAGACTAGTACCACTCGCTCACGAGCACCCTGCTACCCCACTATTACCTTTCACAGTGTGTTTTTAGTGGAGATTATATGTTACTTGACATTTATCTGTTTGCAGATATTGTAGGATTAAAAGTCTCGATTCCACTTGCTTCGGCAGGACAGGGCGAGCACAAAATGAACCCAATGAGTACGATGTTGTTAAAATAATTTGTTAAGGAAGAATTCCCATCCCAAGTCCGTCATTTCGTTAGGAGGTTATTGAGTCATGTGTTGACCCGGTCTTGTATTGGTATTTTGAATTTTGAGTTAAATGATTTATTTAATTTATTTATGGTTTGGGGATATTTAATTTAATTATTTTATATTTATAAGATTAATTAAAGTTATTTCATTAATTATGATCTAGTAAGTATTAAAGTTTAATTATATTTAATTAAAAGTTATTTATTTACAAAAGGCTTGTTTTAATTAAATTTTAGAAATAAATGGTGGTGATTAAAAGTTATTGTTTAAAAAGTAATTAAAAGAGAAAAGCTGGAGATATTCTTGTGGGGGTTATTTTGAGAATAAAATTAAATTAATTCTAAATCTATTTTATGGGGAGAGGAAGAGGAAGAGACAGGGGGCTGTAGAAAGGGGGTATGCAAGAGGATTTTAGAAAGGGGGTCTCAGATTTTGTTTTGGGGGGAAAAAAAAAGAAAGCTGCAGGAAAGGATCAACATTGGGAAAAGGAGGAAAGCAACTATGTTGAATTTATTCTACAGCCGTAGGATGCTAGGTTCCTCTCATATGTTTTTCTGGTTATTTAATTTCAGATAAAATAAAATACTTTTGGTTGTCCTGTTTAAAGAGTTTTAAATTGTATGTGTGTTGTTGTTTTATAAAAAAAATGAATTTAGTTATGTTCGTGTGTTTGTTTAAAAAGTGGATTTTAAATCTCTGTGCATAATTGTGGAGATTGAATTTAAAATTTATGTGTAGGGGGTTTCCCTTGATTTGAAATCTGTTTACTTCAGGTAAATTTGCGTCCATATAAGGAATGTAGGATTTTGATTTAAAATTTTTACTTTCATACCCATTCAATTTTCAGGTCCGGAAGTATATGTATTCGCAGGTATGATGTTTGATATTACCGTTCCTTGTGTTTGGATGAAATGTCTTTCTGGGTGCTGGTTGAGTACAAATTATATATATATATATATTTACATTGTCCTCTACTTTTGGAATTCATAGTCCTTGCTCAAGTGAAGGTTATTTTATTGATGTATTTTAGCTCTAGTACGAGCGTACAACGTTTACATGAAATTTTATTATATTGTTATGTTTTGTTTTGGAAACCCGTGCTTAGTCTTTCCTTTCTTTTGTTTTGACCAAATGATGAATAAAGTTTTTGCTGGCACACATTGTCCCTTGGTCATTCCTTATTGGATGGCGTACCTATGTACCATGGTCACCCGTCCGTCCATTGCCGTCCGTCCATTTCGTTCGCTGTATAGTGTGTTCAAAATAAATTGTTTTACTCATTTGATATCCATAGGTTCTATGTGCGTTCGATTTTTTTTTTGACAGTTGGTTTTATTTTTCCGTGTCCCTCAGTTACTGGTACCTTTAGACCTTCACCCATTTCAAAAAAAAAAAGAGAATCAAATATAAATGAATACAACTTTGTTAGGTTTCATGATTTTCGCATTCAATTACTATGATATGCATATTATAATATTATTTCAAATTCGTTTTATATATAATTCGGGGATTCACCGTAAACTATGGTTATTATATTTTGGGTTGGACTTTATGTATTTAAATCGGCATATATATAACTATATATATTTGTATATATATATATAGGTTAATGTTAATATTAATATTATTATTAATGTTAATATTAATATATATATATCTATATAAATATATATATATATATATATATATATATATATATGTATATTTATATTGATTGTAATATTCAATAAGTTAAATATTAATTAATTTTCTATTGAGATAGAATGGTAAGTTTACATTTATTTATACTATTTAAAAGATTCGTTGAATGTGGTGTTTTAAGAAAATAAGTGTAATGGTGAAAAGTAAAGATACATTGGATGTCATTAATTAAATGGAGTTTTTGTATTACTGAATTACATTTTGATGAGGATTTTTCCATGCTTTGAGACGTGTCTTATGGTATTATTTGTTAATAATTCTTTGAATTATATCGTTTCATGTATTATGGATTTTCTTTTATTTAGGGGGGTTTATGTTCTGGAAGGGAACCTTATAACAATCCTATTTAGGAACCCAAGTGATTCTAGAGGTGGTGTAATGTGGTTAGTCTTGATTTCAACTTGAATTTAGATTTGTGATGCTTATGGTTCCGCTATACATTTGGATTATACCAGACTGCAGATGTGTTTCCTTGTGGTTTGGTGAGATGGTCATGCCTCACTTTTGATTGTCATTTGATTCAATTCTTTATGTTACAAACCTTGATGTTATTGTCTTGTGGTTGAGTGTCTAGAGGGAGTGGCTCTAAGGGGGTGGTCAGTGCACAAAGGGGTGCCAGGATAGCCCTCATTAGAGTGAATGTAATAAGTGATAATCTAATTAATTAATTAGAGGGTGGGTAGTAGTACACTAAAAAGATAATTGTTGCCTCATCCGCCTTTTAGTGCTACTACAGACTAAAGGGGGTTGAGAAGGTCATGGTTGGAATGATCGTTGCCTTGACTTCACAGAAGGTAATAGTTCCGCATGAGCAACCCTATGGGGCGGTTCCTTGAGATAGGTAGCTTGGCAAACCATAGATGGAGGAAGTTCCTAGCGCTTGGTTGCCTGGATAATCCATCAGTAGATGGAGGCGGTACCTTGCAATAGGTAGCCTGGTGAATCCATGTTAAGCCATGCGATGATACTCTCCTCTAACATTCCTATTTATGTTGTCTTTTGGAAATCCTCTGGAATTGGTCACTTGTCTTGTATTGATGAATTTTTTGTTGTTTGAACTTGAGTGGTCTCATGTGTTGTATGATTTTCATTAACTGGGTGTGAGTCTTTGTATGGACGTTCTTGGTTGGGAACCCTTCCTTAGAAACTTCTAGCATGGGTGTGGTTGGGTGGATCGTGCTTCACACCCCATTGGGATTCTCTCTTATGCAGGTTCATCTTTCAGTGTTGAGTTGCAGTATTAGTTTCTTCTTTGCTCGTGGGTTCTAGATTTATGTATTTATGTTATTTTTATACTGATGTATCACTCCCACCTAGTTGGGAAGTTTTGTAAATTATTGCACATGGTGCTATTGTGATGTAATCTCATAATGATGCATTGTACTTTTATTGTAAACTTGGTTATGAGAAGAATATACAATGATGTTATAACTTTGGATATTATTCTATCTTATCTCTCTATTGTTGTTATTGATGCAATTATATTTATGCATGTTGGAATGTATGGTTCATGTAATGGTTAGTTAAATGTTCATGTTGTTAAGGATTAGTTCTTAAGTAATGTCCTCATGTACCTCAAAGGATTAAGTTATGCAAATTTATTAATGGTTACATTGTGTTTGTAAATGTTCACCCATTTGTTCCTTAAAAAAAAAAAATTTGGTTGCATTTTACTTAATTCCTTTGGGGTTGCATGGCAGGGCATTACAACTTGGTATCAGAGCCAAGGTTGCTAATGCTGGGTTCTCTGGGTAGTTGGTGTCCATTAGGCAACCTTTGTGTTAACTTTGATCTTACATACTATAACTATGTGCAGGATCATGTCTCGAGCTAGAGGTCATGGCCGTGGAAGAGGTTGAGGTGGCGGTTGAGCAGTCAGTCATCATAGTCCATCACCACTGTGTTTCCATGGTTCTGAGCATGAGGAAAATTCAAATCCTCAAAGTAATCCGCCAGTTGGTGACCAGAACCTGGGACAACCTGGTTTGGATGGTTAGTTACAATGCCTTCTAGGAGAGCTCCTTGATCGTTTGGGACCTAGGCCACAGGAAGAGTCACGGGTCGAGAGAGAGAGGGAAAGGTCTCCAAGGCATAGGGATGCTCTAGCAGATCAGGATGTAGTAATAGTAGGGCATATGAGGGATTTGTTGAGAGCTCACCCTCCTACTTTCAATGGTTCAGGAGGAGGCTTGGAAGTAGAAACCTAGTTGATAGATTTGGATCGTTGCTTCGCAATGCACCCATTCGGTAGCAATACCAAGGCTCGGTGCGCAGTGATGCATCTGCAAGGTTTTGCATCTACCTGGTGGAGGTTGGAAGAATAGAAGTTGCACCTAGATATCAGTGTGGTTACATGGGAGTTTTTTCTGGATAGGTTCAGGGCTCGTTTTCTCTCTGATCATTGGAGGCAGTGTAGAGTTGATGAGTTCCATGATCTTAAGCAGATGTCCTTGTTCATTGAGCAGTATGAGCAGTGGTTCTACGAACTCAAGCGCTGGGATCAATCACGATGAGGGGTTGCTTGTTCAGCATTTTGTTCAGGGCCTGAATGCCTGTATCAGTGGTGGAGTGAGATTCTTCAAGCCGAAGACAATGGAGGTTGTAGTAGAGAAGGCTTAGTTGGTAGAGAAAAACTTGGCTATGGCTCTTGGAGGGCATGTTGGAATTTAGATCGGTAGTGCACCAACACCAGGTATAGGTTCTAGAGGTGGGAAGTCTTAGGCTGCAGGACCTTCCAAGAACTTTCAGACACCCTCTAAGGGTGGTTCACATCATTAGCAGTCTCAACCCAAGTAGAATAAATCATAGCCTCAATAGGGGGACAGGTTTCAGGGCAAGAAGTTCCAAAGTTGGCAGCGAAGTAAACCTGATCGTTCTTTGTAGTCTGCACAAAGTGCATAGTCAACACCATCTCGAGGTATCTTTCAGCAGTCAAGTGCGTCGTCTAGGGTTAGAGGCTTTGGGAGAGGTATAGGTTGCTTTTTGTGTGGGCAGCAGGGGAATATTGCTAGACAATGTCCACATAAGACTACTTCAGAAATTAGTCAGAGGCCAGCTGTTTCAGAGCCGACAGTGGGCGATGCGGGAAGAGCTCATCGGGTTCTTACAACAGTGGACAATTAACAAGCTGAGCATCAAGGCACCGTGATTGAGACATCAGGTGTGTTGAGGGGTACTAAAGTTTCTATACTTTTTGACTCTGGTGCTTCTGATTTGTTTATATCTCCTTCTGTTGTGGAGCGATGTGGATTGGTGGCATCTAGGCAAGGCATAACTTGGTAGGTTGAACTAGCCTTTGGGTCAAAAATTCTTGTAGAAGAGTTTGTTCAAGGTTGTAAGTTAGATTTGGGAGATTATTCAACTCAGGTGGACCTTCGAATCTTACCCCTAGGCTCATATGATGTAGTCTTGGGAATTGATTGGTTGAGTTCACATCATGCTTTATTGGATTGTCGTTGTAAAGCAGTGCGGTGTATCAATGACTCTAGAAAGGAGGTGGAGATCATGGGCACTCAGAGGCCCATTTCTTTGTGGATGATCTCTACCATGCAGTTAAAAAGGTTGTTACATCAAGGTTGTCAGCTCTTTGATGTGGCAGTGAATGATCTTGAAACTGATGATAGTCGAGAGAAATCATTGGATGATTACCCTCTTCTTAAGGGATTCGCCGATGTGTTTCTAAGTGAGATACCTGGAATGCCGCCTAAGCGGGATATAGATTTTTGGATAGACCTAGTACTTGGAGCTGAGCCTATCTCTCAGGCTCCGTACCAAATGACCACGCAAGAACTTCAGGAACTCCATCTTTAGTTGGAGGAGTTGATAGCAAAAGGGTTTATCCATCCAAGTGTCTCTCCATGGGGAGCACCTATGATTTTTGTGAAGAAGAAGGATGGTTCTCTCTGCCTATGCATTGATTATAGATAGTTGAATAAGGTAACAGTGAAGAACCGATATCCCCTGCCTAGGATAGATGATCTCTTCGATCAGATAAGGGGGGAAAAGATATTTTCCAAGATTGATCTGAAGTCAAGATATCACCAATTGCGGATTACAGAACTGGATATTAATAAAACTGCATTTCACACTCGATACAGACATTACGAGTTCACAGTCATGTCGTTTGGGTTGATGAATGCGCCTTCAGTCTTTATGAGTTTGATGAATGGGGTGTTCAGAACCTTTTTGGATAGATTTGTTCTTGTGTTCCTCAATGATATTTTGATCTATTCTAGGTCTATAGAGGAACATGAGGAACATCTTAAGTAGGTATTGTAGTGTTTGAGGGAAAACTAGTTATATGCCAATTTGGCAAAGTGTGACTTTTACAAGACTGAAGTTCACTATCTTGGCCACGTCATCTCAACTGAAGGAATCTCTGTGGACCCTACAAAGATTCAGGCTATTGTACATTGGCTCGTACCTACTAATGTCTTAGAAGTCCACAGTTTCATGGGACTTGCAGGTTATTACCAGTGGTTTGTCCAGGGCTTTTCTAGGATTGTGCATCCTATTACTTCTCTTCAGAGGAAAGGGAGTAAATTTTTATGGTCAGACAAATTTCAGCTTGCTTTTCAGACTCTTAAGGAGAAGCTGACTAGTACACCTATCTTGGCAGTACTAGATCTTGTAGTAGAGTTTGTTGTGTGTACTGATGCCTCCTTGGAAGGCTTAGGAGCCATCTTGATGCAGGAAGGGCGTGTTATTGCATACGAATCCCTGAAACTCAAAGATCATGAATTGAACTATCCTACTCATGATCTTGAGTTGGTCACAGTGGTTCATGCTCTGGTTAGATGGAGACATTTTCTCTTAGGGCATCAATTCGAGCTACATACTGATCATCGTAGTCTACAATACATATTCATGCAGCCGAATTTGAATGCTAGGCAGAGGAGATGGATGGAATTTTTTTGCGAGTATGATTTTGAAGTGAAATATATTCAGGGTAAGGAGAATGTGGTAGCAGATGCCTTGAGCAGGTGTAGGCATGAGATTTCTGTTGTGACTCTTGGGATTGATTTGAGGAGCCAAATTCACATTGCTCTCTCTTCAGACAGTTGGTATTCTGAGGTGAAATCTAAGATCTAGTCAGGCAGGCCTCTCAAGGGGAAATTTTTTGGGTATTCTTTGGATTCTGATGGTGTTTTGCATTATTCAGGACGTATGTATGTACCTCCTACAAAGGGTCTTCATACTTTAATTTTGACCGAAGCCCATACGACACCCTATTCAGCACACCCAGGAGTTAAGAAAATATATGTGGATCTGTGTTCATTATATTTTTGGTCAGGAATGAAGTGGGATATCACTAATTTTGTAGCTAGATGTCTAGAGTGTCAGAGGGTTAAGGTAGAAAATCATCATCCGGCAGGATTACTACAGCCTAATCTTATTCCTGAGTGGAAATGGGAAATCATTTCTATGGATTTTATTGTTGGGTTGCCCATTTCTTCTAGACGACATGATGTGATCATGGTCATTGTGGACAGGTTAACCAAAGTAGCCCATTTCTCCCCTATCAGATCATCTTATACCGCATCTGTGGTAGCAAATGTTTTCATGGAGGACATAGTTCAATTGCATGGCATACGATGGAGGATCATATCTGATAGAGATCTCATGTTTACATCGACACTATGGACTTCCTTGCAGTGGTCTCTAGGGACTCAGTTGAATTTTAGCTCTGCCTATCATCCTAAGACTGATGGTCAGAATGAGAGAGTTAATCAGGTGCTAGAGGACATGCTCCGCATGTACGTCATGGATCAACAATCTTGTTGGGAGGAGTATTTATTTTTGGTTGAGTTTTCCTATAATAATGGTTATCATAGCTCCATTGGAATGGCACCTTTTCAGGCATTGTATGGTCATCCTTGCCGTACCCCTTTGAGTTGGGATCGGTTGGAGGACAAGGTTCTTCTTGGACCTGACATGCTTCAAGATATGGAGCAGCAGGTGGCTTGTATCAGAGAACATCTTATTGTAGCTCAGGATAGACAAAAAAAGTATGCTGATGCACATCGTGTTGATCGACAGTTTTCAGTTGGGGATCATGTGTTCCTTCGGGTGCATCCACGAAAGAGTCCTATCTGTTACGGAAAGGGTTCTAAGTTGGCACCCCATTTTGTTGGGCCTTTTGAGGTGTTAGAGAGAATCATACCTATTGCCTACCGTCTAGCTTTTCCACCTAGCCTGTTGCGAATACATGATGTTTTCCATGTTTCTATTTTGAGGCCTTATTTTCCTGATGTTACTCATGTGCTTGATTGGAATGCCTTTCAGTTGGAGGACGGGCAGCTAGCTCTAGAGCCCGTGGCCATGATTCAGCGTCGGAGTCTCACCCTCAGGGGCAGAGATATTGATCAGGTGCAGGTCCAGTGGGATCTGAATGATGAGACCTCGGCGACTTGGGAGGATGCATCTCTTATTAGAGAGGCTTGTCCTTATTTGTTCTCTAGCTTCCAAGAGTAAGCCATGTTCTAGGGGGAGTATGTAATACCCCCATGTTTGCTGATTCATTAGATATTCTTGTTACTCTTTGACATTATGGATACTCTATGATACTCTATGTGGTGGATTTATATTCGATCATGTGTGGCTTCTTAGTTACTTGTTTACTGCTCTTTACATTATGTGTGACATTTAATGATAAATTTGCATTGATGATTTGATTCGTTATGCAATGGTGTTCCTTAAATTTATATGTAATAATGTATTTCCATGATATTTTGTTTATGAGGACATGTTCAATGTATTTTGGTGAAAGGACGGAGTAGTACCACTCACTCACGAGTGCCCTGCTACCCCGCTATTACCTTTCACGGTGTGTTTTCAGTGGATATTATATGTTACTTGACGTTTATCTGTTTGCAAATATTGCAGGATTAAAAGTCTTGATTCCACCTACTTTGGCAGGATAGGGCAAGCACAAAATGAACCCAACAGGTACGATGTTAAAAGAATTTGTTAAGGAAGAATTCCCATCCTAAGTCCGTCATTTTGTTAGGAGGTTGTTGAGTCATGTGTTGACCTGGTCTTGTATTGGTATTTTGATTTTTTAGTTAAATGATTTATTTAATTTATTTATGGTTTGGGGATATTTAATTTAATTATTTTATATTTATAAGATTAATTAAAGTTATTTCATTAATTATGATCTAGTAAGTATTAAAGTTTAATTATATTTAATTAAAAGTTATTTATTTACAAAAATCTTGTTTTAATTAAATTTTAGAAATAAGTGGTGGTGATTAAAAGTTATTGTTTAAAAAGTAATTAAAAGAGAAAATCTGGAGATATTCTTGTGGGGGTTATTCTGCGAATAAAATAAAATTAATTCTAAATCTATTTTACGGGGAGAGGAAGAGGAAGAGGTAGGGGCTGTAGAAAGGGGGTATGCAAGAGGATTTTAGAAAGGGAGTCTCAGATTTTGTTTTGGGGGGAAAAAAAAGAAGAAAGCTGCAGGAAAGGATCAACATTGGGAAAAGGAGGAAAGCAACTATGTTGGATTTCTTCTACAGCCGTAGGATGCCAGGTTCCTGTCATATGTTTTTTTGGTTATTTAATTTCAGATAAAATAAAATACTTCTAGCTGTCCTGTTTAAAGAGTTTTAAATTGTATGTGTGTTGCTGTTTAAAATAAAAAAATGAATTTAGTTCTATGCATGTGTTTGTTTAAAAAGTGGATTTTAAATCTCTGTGTGTAATTGTGGAGATTGAATTTAAAATTTCTGTGTGTAGGGGGTTTCCTTGAATTGAAATATGTTTACTCCGGGTAAATTTGCACCCCATATCTTTATGTGATTTAATGAAATACCTTCTATTTAAATTTGTCAAATCTTTGGTTCAAGATAAAATTTACAGACTTATATTTATGTTAAAAAAAAAAAGATTAGAATGATATTAAAATGTTGTGTCATATCATTATGCTTCTATATATATATATATATATATATATATATATATATATATATATATATATATATATATATATATATATATATATATATATATATATATATATATATATATATATATATATATATATATATATTCATATATTCGTTTATTTTAGAATTATGGTGCAAGTTTATTGGAGGGGTGTTAACCCGCCTTTTCTTATTTACATTTATATTTCATTTTGTTTTGGATAGGCATCCGTATAAGGAATGTAGGATTTTGATTTAAAATTTTTATTTTCATACCCATTCAATTTTTGGGTCCGAAAGTATATGTATTCGCAGGGATGATGTTTGATATTGCCGTGCCTTGTGTTTGGACGAAATGTCTTTCTGGGTGCTTGTTGAGTACAAATTATATATATATATTTACATTGTCCTCTACTTTTAGAATTTGCAGTCCTTGCTCAAGTGAAGGTTATTTTATTGATGCATTTTAGCTCTAGTACGAGCATACAATGTTTACATGAAATTTTATTATATTGTTACGTTTTGTTTTGGAAACCCGTGCTTAGTCTTTCCTTTCTTTTGTTTTGACCGAATGATGAATAAAGTTTTCACTGGTGCGCGTTGTCCCTCGGTCATTCCTTATTAGATGGCGTACCTGTGTACCATGGTCACCCGTCCGTCCGTTGCCATCCTTCCTTTTCATTCGATGTATAGTGTGTTCAAAATAAATTCTTTTACTCATTTGATATCCATAGGTTCTGTGTGCGTTCGGTTATTTTTTTTGACAGTTTGTTTTATTTTTCCGTGTCCCTCAATTATTGGTTCCTTTAGACCTTCACCCATTTCAAAAAAAAAAGAGAATCAAATAAAAATGAATACGGCTTTGTTAGGTTTCATGATTTTCACATTCAATTACTATGATATGTGTATTATAATATTATTTCGAATTAATTTAATATATAATTCGGGGATTCATCATAAAATATGGTTATTAGATTTTGGGTTGGACTTTATGTATTTAAATCGGCATATATATAACTATATATATATATATAGGTTAATGTTAATATTAATATATATATATATGCATATAAATAAATAAATATATATATATCTCTGTATATGTATATTGATTGTAATATTCAATAAGTTAAATATTAATTAATTTTCTATTAAGATAGAAAGGTAAGTTTACATTTATTTATACTATTTAAAAGATTCGTTGAATGTGGCGTTTTAAGAAAATAAGTGTAATGGTGAAAAGTAAAAATACATTGGATGTCTTTAATTAAATGGAGGTTTTGTATTACTGAATTACATTTTGATGAGGATTTTCCATGCTTTGAGACGTGTCTTATGGTATTATTTGTTAATAATTCTTTGAATTATGTCGTTTCATGTATTATGAATTTTCTTTTATTTAGGGGGGTTTATGTTCTAGAAGGGAACCTTAGAGTTTAACAATCATGTTTAGAAACCCAAGTGATTCCAGAGGTGGGGTAATGTGGTTACTCTTGATTTCATTTTGAATTTAGATTTGTCATGCTTATGGTTCAGCTATACATTTGGATTGTACCAGACTGTGGATGTGTTTCCTTGTGGTTTGGTGAGATGGTGATGCCTCACTTTTGATTTTCATTTGATTTAGTTCTTTATGTGGTACAAACCTTGATGTTATTGTCTTGTGGTTGAGTGTCTAGAGGGAGTGGCTCTAAGTGGGTGGTTAGCGTAAAAAGGGGTGCCAGGATAGCCCTTGCTAGAGTGAATGTAATAAGTGATAATCTAATTAACTAATTAGAGGGTGCGTAGTAGTGCACTAAAAAACTAATTGTTGCCTCATCCACCTTTTAGTGCAACTACAGACTAAATGGGATTGAGAAGGCCATGGTTGGCATGATCATTGCCTTGACTTCACAGAAGGTAACGGTTCTGCATGAGCAACCCTATGGGGCGGTTCCTTGAGATAGGTAGCTTGGAAAACCATAGATGGAGGTGGTTCCTAGCACTTGGTTGCCTGGAGAATCTGTCAGTAGATGGAGGCGGTACCTTGCAATAGGTAGCCTGGGGAATCCATGTTAAGCCATACAATGACACTCTCCTCTAACATTCCTATTTATGTTGTCTTTTGGAAATCCTCTGGAATTGGTCACTTGTCTTGTATTGATGAATTTTTTGTTGTTTAAACTTGAGTGGTCTCATGTGTTGTATGATTTTCATTAACTGGGTGTGAGTCTTTGTATGGACGTTCTTGGTCGGGAACCCTTCCTTAGAAACTTCTAGAACGGGGGTGGTCGGGTCGATCGTGCTTCGCACCCCATTGGGATTCTCTCTTATGTAGGTTCATCTTTCAGTGTTGAGTTGCATTATTAGTTGATTCTTTGCTCGTGGGTTCCAGATTTATGTATTTATGTTATTTTTTATACTGATGTATCACTCCCACCTAGTTGGGATGTTTTGTAAATTATTGCACATGGTGCTATTGTGATGTAATCTCATGATGATGCATTTTACTTTTATTGTAAACTTGGTTATGAGAAGAATCTACAATGATGTTATAACTTTGGATATTATTCTATCTTATCTCTCTATTGTTGTTACTGATGCAATTATATTTATGGATGTTGGAATGTATGGTTCATGTAATGGTTAGTTAAATGTCCATGTTGTTAAGGATTAGTTCTTAAGTAATGCCCTCGTGTACCTCAAAGGATTAAGTTATGTAAATTGATTAATGGTTACATTACATTTATAAATGTTCACCCCTTTGTTCTTTAAAAAAAAAAAAAATTGGTTGCATTTTACTTAATTCCTTTGGGGTTGTGTGGCGAGGCATTACAAGGTGAGCCTCCAAGGGTGGAAAATGAGAGAATCTTATTAGGCTCATCTACCATAGCAAAGATATACCTTTGATAACTTTAATAAGGCACCACACAATATGAACTTTGAGATTTGTAAGGCTGAGCAAGCTACACTATGCCAAAAACTTATGAAGAAACAAGGTTTCATAGGAAAAAAAAAGTACATTATGCTTGGTGTAAATGAAAAGTGGTTGTAACTTTGAGCTTCAAAAGATTAAGCAATCCATGTTATGCTAAAAACTTATGAATAAAATGCAAAATAGGATAAGGCATGTTCAAATTGGTTTTGCTTAGTTAGTGTAGGGTATCATCTTAGGGAACATTGTGCCTAATGTCTCCAAGAGAGGGAAAGTTTAGGATAAAAGATTCACAACTTAGGGAATGTAACATGTAGCATCACCACTAAGAGGAAAGTTGTGTGCTAAGAAAGGTCACACTCTTGAAGGACATCAAACCCAATAACTCCACCAAGAATGAAGAAGCATCATAAGCAGTAAGAATATCACTTAATGAAACATAAGATATAGTCCAAGATCTCCAAAATTATAATGCCAATGTATGCCCCCACTATTAATAAATTGCTAACACCATACTGTGAGAAATTACTTTAAAGTAACAAATGATAAATTCTAACAATAAAGAAGACATGAGAGCTTATTTGGAAATGCCTATGTTAAACATATGTTTCCAAATGAAGCTATTTCATGAAAATGGGTTTCCCCAAAAATAAAATTTGAAACATAAAAGGGATCCACAGATTTAGGCTCAGCATATGTCTTTTCTACAATGTTATTTTAGAGCTCGAAAAAGTCATCATTCCCCAAATACTTGTAGAACTGGAAAAATATCAATTAGAGAGTGAAAACAAAGAAAAATATTTTTGGTCAACATGGAAGAGACCTAAATGTCTCGACACATTGCATTCTCCCCAAAAGGAAAACACAAGACATAATAGAAGATAAAGGTTTACAACATATAGAAGAATGTAGGTACAAATATAGGAATGAACATGAAGAGACATCAAATAGAATAGTACGGAGGATCACATTATGCACATCCAATCACAAAAATAACATGAAAAAGAAAATAAAGACAAGAATACTAAGGAACATGCCATTCAACCTATAGTAGGTCGTGAAGATCCCAATCTTGTTCATTGTATGTGAAAGGTAGAAAAATGACCAAAGAGACAACTTCAATTTCCAAACTAGGATAATCACCAAGTTCAACATGTGGTCAATCACTCTTTTTAAGTGGATCATCATGATTGTTATCATTTAATCTCATACAAGAAGAAAACAATGAATTCAACACATTATGCACTTTTTCATCAATCTTTTCAATTTCATTGTCATCATCCAAGTTTATCATGATAGGAGGTCTAATGATAATATCCCCAGAAGATTCTTTCTTTTGTTTTGTTTGAGGTTTAGGAATTTCTTGTTTTAGTGAAGGTGAAGAATCATCATGCATTACTTGAGGTAAGTTTTCATTTTTATTTTTTATATTGTTCTTTTCTTGTAACAAATGAGTACGTAATAGCACGATATCTACACCTATGCTCTTTAGCTTTTTAGTTTATTTTCATTTTGTTTCCAAGTTATGATTGTGTAGGAGCAGGTTTACCATTTTTTAGGTTACTTTTCTTCTCTTAAGGGAGAAACAAAAGGAACCATAGATAGTTTTTCAATCACTTTATATTTGGCATTATAGACTTGTTATATTTTAGGAGGCATGACATGACTTATTTGGTTATCTCATGGTATCTTATAGGAAATAGGTGAAGGATTTGCTATGATTTGGTCATGGTTACTTGGAAAGTATTTTGGTTCAATCATGGTTTCATCAAGGATAGGAGGCTTACTCATGCATTGAGGCATATTTCTAAGGGATGATTATATTATGCATTTTTCCTTAAACTTTTGATAGGATTTGAAAATGAAGTCCTCATGAGACCTAATAGGTTCTATGGGTTTAGGCCAAAAGAAATCCAATGAGAAATTCCCACAGGAAGAAATAGGATTAAGGCCACTATGATGCTTAGTAAAATCTCCTTGCCAAATGGAAACTTTAAGCATTTATGCACAACTGACGGGATGACATTCATGGAGTGAAGCCAAGGGTATCTCAACCTCACACAAAATTGGTCTGACGAAGGGATGATAGAGAATGAGACACTTAATGTTTTTGATCATATTGTCTTCTAATAGTTCACCCTTGTAGAGTAAACTCATCCTATTGGTGGGTATGTGTAGGATCATGATGGGCCAAAAAGTGGCAATATGATGGGTATGTGACTGACGACTTTTTTTTTACCCAAAACTGATGAAATGAAAAGGGAATTTAAAGGAGATTCATAGCTTTCCACCAATATAAATTATGCTTTATTTTGAATTTAATAAGTAATTATTATTCATTTTCTATTCAAATTACGACTAAAGTCCTTATTGATAAACTGATTGAAAAACATCTATAGCTTTGAAATGGTATCACATTTTTTGAATCTAAAACATGTTTCACATTCTATGGTTCACATACTATAGGATTAAAAAATAAAAAATTGAATTTCATGAAGTTTTGACCAAGTTAATGTGGTAAGACATACAAGTTTTTTGTATTTTCTAAAAGTTGTAGTAAAAAATTCATAATTAATTATTTACTTGGAAAAAAATTGCAAAAAGATATGCATCACATCGGGACATGAGTCTTCTACTTATATCTAAAATCTTATAAAAAATATTATCATTTTATTATAGTTAAGGTGGTTAGACAGGCACCTACTTCTTTTTTTTGTGAAATTCAAGTACTACTGCATTGAAATTTCAAATTTTTACCAAATAGTTTTCTTTTGTTTTTAAGAAAACACCGTAGTTTAGAAACTACATTCAGTTTTCTACATATTCTATTGTTACATATTTTTGAAATAATATAGTAACTTATTCAATTTTTTATGTCAAGTTGCCTAACTCTGATTTTTCTAATTTTTTTGCCACTTAAGTGACTATTTTTTCCATGATGATCCTGCACATACCCTGGTGAAAAATTGGAAAGTTTCCGTAATTTTGAGCTTAGATTTTGGAAGCTAACCTCTAGAGTAAGTTGGCTCTTATGGTACTCACATAAACTACTACTTCTTGCTTAGAACATGGTAAGAAATACTGCATAAAATAAAACATATGACTAAGGGAGATGCACAAAATTTGATGTCCTAAAAATTGTAAAGCTAGCTATACACACAGTTTCAATCAACAACAAAGCTTTACATGCAAAACTGAATACTTATATGCCTTTGCATCAATATTTCATGAGGATATAATACATAAAATCCTAGAAGGAAAAAAAATACTCTACACAACTTGAATCACTTGCATCTCAAAACAACTTATAACCTACAAATACATATACTTTCTATAGAAAGGTGCTACTAATGAGACACAAAAACAAGGAATGAGAAAACTTCACATGTAATTGCATCAATCATTCAAATGCACACAATATAATAGGAAATTAAGAAGGAAAATTTTCTTATCTTCATTGATCTCCAAGGTGTAAAATTATATTTATTTCTATCATAGATGAGTTGCAAATATTGTCTTCTACTGAAAAGGACCTCCAAATTCATAATGCAGCAAATAGATGATAATAACTCACTTCAAGAATGAAGTTTGAAGTTACTTATGCCTTTGCAAGTAGCTCCAAAAGTATAGGGACTTCAACCTCCCTTGGTCATGTACTACAATAAAGCCTATTTTCAAGCCCCTTAAAAGACTCCAAAAAGGCTATATAATGAGGAAAAAGTCAAGGCTTGAACTCTCCTACCACAAATGTACCTAAAAATGCTCCTAGATTCTTTCCAAGGCCTTCAAAACTGATTGAAACAACTCCTATATTCTTGGTACTTGTCTATCAACTTCCTTCAACCTCCCCTCTATGCTTGGCACAATTCATCAATCCCAATAATATCCCCTATATGCTTGTCCTTAGAAACAAATACATCATTATTTTGTATTTACATAACTTTAATCAAGTGACTTATAACACCATCACCTAAATCAATGGTTTACATTCTATGTTTGATGGAAAATAAAGCATTTGACACATTTGTGCTTTAAGAAAAAGAAAAAATGCCTAAGTTCATAAGGGGACATTTCTAGTCACTAGGCATGAATACAAAGGGGAATTAAATTACATTGCAAAGTTAAGAAGAAAGGGAAAAATTCCTTAAGGTGTTGGTGAAAATTAGGGTTGATACCCTAAATTCCAAAACTTGGGAAGACATCCACACCACTATTCATTTTACATTGCATCTTTCATTTCATTGTGTTTTTGAATGCCACCATGGTTGAGCTATTGAAGGTTTTTTTTGGAGATTTCATGGAGGTTATGTGCAAATTTTGTGTTGAAGCCAAGTTGGGTAAGATATATTTTTCTCTTTGGTTGATCTCAAGCCTCCAACTAAGTAGAAAAAGATGAAAAATTCTATGATTCTTTTGCTAGCAATAATGGTGAGGAAGTCTTGCAGGTTTACGTCCATTTTGCAGGTTGTGGCTTTACTTTGATATTCTAAAAAAAAATGATAGAAGCTCCTTTGTCATGGTCGTGACTCTATGCATGTTTCTTCATTTTCTAAAAAATGATTATGTTTTCATTTTTGTTACAAAACTTGGGATTGACACTAAAACCCTAGGTCATGTGTTTACTTGTTGAATTGCTCTGATGTTACTCTTTGGAGACTATCATAACATTGGAATCTCACTACTTTCTAGAACATCTTTAATGACTATTGTGAGAAACTTCTATGCATTGCACCTCAAGGATTAAAATTTGTTATATATGAATTTACCATATATTTCCATGTACATGAAACTCTCCATGAAAATAGATTTACTAATGGCTAGACTGTCACTATGAAATGACTATCCTCCATTTCATGTTCTTATTGAATAAGGATAAGTGTTTTTCCTCCATATATCAGGGGCTATCCTCAACATTTTGCTCACTTCCCTTTCAAGATTGATCATGGAATACCCTCAAGATCATAAATGATCAGTACAACAATGTCTATGTCTTCAACAACTTCTTGGCTTTCTATGCTAGTACGGAAAGACTGAACAATAACCTCTACCTTGAACTACTTTTTCTTTGAATTCTTTCACAATCAACAACATTTATAGGGTTAGTAGTAAACTTCTGAACATTTCTCTGTGAGCTGCCAAATACGTTTGGATTCTTTGCTTGAAAAGTATCCTCATGGTTATTTCAAATAAAAAATCTCTTCGACACTATTAGAAACAATAAGAATGTCCCTTGTACAAATATTCATATCCTTCATCCTAAGTCTTCCCTTCCAGTGGCATAGAATCCTTTTGTCTATTGACTTTTCTTGATCATCGAATCTCTAAAATTCTACCATATTTTTTATAAGATGTACCATATTGCCATCTAAACTTTTTTTCAATGAAGATGTCAAATGTGACAAGATAGTTGTATTTTGGGAAGAATTGAAACTTTGCTACCTTTTGGAACTATCCTTGAAATATAAACAGTCTGATTGAAAACCTACTTTCTTTGCCATTGTCATCTATTATATTTAATATCATGGTCTTGATCTCCTTCTTACTTGTAACTCCATGGCCTGCTTGTGAAGTGTGCAATAAGAAATTGATTCATTGCTTCCCTCAAACCTTGAGACTACTTGTTCTCATATTTGTTCATAAGTGTGCATCCTACTCATATCATGACTATCTCTTGTGATCCAACAGTTGGATTGTAATGTGATCTATTTTCATCCCTCTAGCTTATCCACTATCATCGCTTTCCATACAGTCCTTGTGATGACTGAACTTGCGATATCTACCATAAGGAGTTCCCTAGATCTCTAGTCTTTAACTATTCTCAAGCATTATTATTGTCATCATGGTTTGAGTTATCCCATTGACCTCTACTATATTGTCCAAGTGAAATAGTCAGGGATCTAGACAAGGTTATTTCCTCTACATTATTTTCATAATATGAAATATCTTTTATTCTTCTATTCATGACTATCTTCCTATCTTGCATTTAGCTATCCTTAAAGAATTGTACCTTAAATTCCTTTTGATTGTCCTTTGGCTTGTTAAGTTATTGTTGTAACCTAAGGTCACTTCTATTAATGAAAATTACACCTCATATCCTTCTTAAACAAAAGGGTAGCATGTTGGCCTCAACCATTGTGGGAGCCCATTTTACTCCACATGCTATGATGTCAATTGAAAAAAATCTAGCAATAAAAATTTCACCTATACCTGCATAGTGAATGAACATGTTAGATAAAACAATGAAACTCAAAATTGATGGATATTGCTGATGATCCTCTACTTTTTCTTGATATTTGTGATACTTAAAAACTGTTTCAATTCCTTATGAGAATAAAATATATGTTTGTTGATGTAGCATATGTAGAGAATATGAGTTTCGAGTTCTAACACAACTTTTCTCATCCATTGTAGGGATTTCAAGTAGCAAAAGGTCAAATTCTAAAGCAACCAAGTGAGAGGGATAGAAGCAAGGATGGATCAGTTCAACTTGGGGTTTTTCATTCAAGTAATGAAGGATCCCTACTCTTTTGATATGATCTTTCTTTTCTATTTCTTCAAATGTATTGTTTATGTCTTATATTGTATTGAAATAGTTATTCCCATGACTTGTGTGGGACACCATACATTTGTAATTATCAATAAAAGAAAACTGTTGTATAATTTTTTTTCAATATTTCTCTTGTATACATTTGCATAATGAACTATAATTTATTTGATAACTACTATGCATATGAATGGAACTTAGCAAAATTGAATATGTACCTTTATTTTTAGATGCAAATACTTTTCCAGCTCTACCTAATTGAGTGGAAAGAAAAATTAGGTAACATTTCTAGTGACATCTTCTATATGTTTGCCTAATAATTATCTTGACTAGTTGCTTGAATTTATCGCTTGGGCACATGAGTCAAGAGGAACTCAAGAAGACTTGACAAAAAGTCTTGCATATTGTTGTAACTCATCCAAAATAATGCATAACACTATGAAATCTTATTCATCCTACCAAAAGACTCAGATTAAACTGACTAACTATGCATGACAACACTTGGAGGAATAGAAAACTAACCCTACTCTACACTAACCAAGAAAGAAACTAACTCAAACAAAACCATTCACTAGTTGGGTGAAGTAGCTACCTTTTCTACAAAATTTACAATGTTTTTGATGCTTGAAGATAGCTAGCAAGAAATGAAACATGGATATAAATTCAAAAAAGATCTACAATACCTCTTGAAGTGTTGGATGTTGCTGATATGTGGTTGTCATTGATTTCAACACTATTGGCATTAATGTCTTTAAGGCTTTATATGTCGAGGATATTGAGAAAATTGTAATTAAATAAGTTGCAAGTTGTCAGTGATGTAGTGATATTCAACTGTTGGCTAGCTTAGTATATTAATGATAAGAGGTTGTGGATTAAAGGTCTTGTTGTTGAGTATATCTAGTTTTTCAGTTGGTGTTCCTAAGAGAAGATAATGTGATTCTAGTAATTTGAGTTGTTGTAGATGCTTCTATGGTGATTCATGATGCTTGTGGATGTTTCTAGGTCATGCTCTATTTTTGTTGTTGATTTTCATTGATCGTTGTGTTCACGATTGGTGATTTACTTATGTGTGTTCATGTTTTTCATGTTCATGGTTGATAGGGTGATTGTAGCATGTTGCAGATCTTCGTGGCATAATTTTTGGAGGTGTTCTGAATTCGGTGATGTTATTTTAGGTCCTTACTATGTTGTGTCTAATGTTGTTTGATTCGCATCAATGTGATAAATTGTTTATTGATTTGGGCCGACATGTAATTGATGTTATCCTTGGATGGGGATATATATAATCGATTGTTTATACCATTTGATGTGTGTGATGTGAAAAGTATGATCTATGCTAAGTGTGAATAATGTTCTAATATTTTGAAGGAAGAAGTAAAGTGTGAAGAAGAGAGGGGTATGTGTAGGATCATAATGCAAAAAAATAGGCCCTTAAGTGGCAAAAAAATTAGAAAAATTAGAGTTCGACAACTTGATGTAAAAATTTGAATAAGTTATCTATATTATTTCAAAAATATATAAGAATAGAATCTGTAGCAAATTGAATGTAGTTTCTAAACTACTAGGTTTGTTTAAAAGCAAAATCTATTTGGTGAAAAATTTGAAATTTCAATGCAGTAGCACTTAAATTTCAGGGAAAAAATAAGAAGTAGGTGTCTGTTTGACCACCCTCACCACAATAAAATAATAATATTTTTTTATAATATTTTATATATAAGTAGAGGACTCATGTCCTAATGTGATGCATGTTTTTTTATAATTTTTTCCAAGTAAATAATTAATTGTGAATTTTTATTACAAATTTTAAAAAATATGAAAACACGTATGTCTAACCACCTTAACTTGGTCAAAACTTTATGAAATTCAATTTTTTCTTTTTTAATCCTATATTATATGAAGCATAGAATGTGATGCATGTTTTGGATTCAAAAAATGTGACACCGTTTGAAAGCTATACATGCTTTTCAATCATCCTATCAATCAGGACTTTAGTTCTAATTCAAATAGAAAATGAATAATAATTACTTATTAAATTCAAAGTAAGGCATACTTTATATTAGTGGAAATCTAAGAATATGCTTTAAAAACCCTTTTTGTTTCATCAATTTTGGGTTAAAAAAAAGTCATCAGCCACATACCCATCATATTGCCACTTTTTGGCCCATCATGATCCTGCACATACCTAGAGAGTAGATGTTTATGTGCTTAACCAAAATTGTAATCAATAATTAGCAGATGTTTTCTCAGTTCAAATCTTCTAGATGTAAACTAAATGTTTCTATAAGATAGTGAGTCTTCTGTTGGGAAGTAAGCCTTTTTGTATTTGAGTAGTGAGCTCTAGGTAGTGTGCCTAAATGCATGTGAATTACAATTTATAATTATTTTATACTTTTAACAGGGTATAATCTTGTAGACTAACCTCCACCATGTTTTTTCCTCTAACAAGGTTTCCACGTAAAAAATATTGGTGTTATGTGTATTTCTTATGTGGTGATGGTTTATTCTTTCATGTTTATTTATTAGATCTGAGAATAATTTTAATTTGTATAACTTATAAGACAAATGATTCACCCCCCCTCTTAGTTATCTTCCCTTGTGCTACCCTTGTATCTATATAATTTCTTTCTAGGAAAACTGGAAAGAAATGAAACATGGATAGAAATTCAACAAAGAGTTGCAATACCTCTTGAAGAACATACACAAGTTCACTAACCTTTTCATATGGAATATCAAACATTGATGTCCTGAGGTAGAAAAGTAACCTAAATCTACTCTTCCTTTGTTATACCTTCATGCTTGGGTGCAAGAAAGATAGGAATATTTTTCTTGGCCTCCAGTCTAGATAGATGCCTAATTGGGCATCCTCTAGAAAGAGTGAATTCAAAATTCTCCATACTAGTTTCTTTTTGTTCCAAATCATGTTGTTGTTCCTCATCTTGATTTTGATCTTCTGCTTCAAATGGTGTTGGTTCAATATACAAAGTTGGGAAAAAAGAGGCTTCCTCATGAGTTAAAACAAACTTTAGATCATCCCAAAATGAAACTACCTGATGAGCCAAAACTTCATTCTCATATTTACTTCCATGAACCAACAACTCATTACACTATTTAATATCTTGTAGTAGTGCCAAATCTTGTGTTATCATAGGCACATCTTCTTATTGATTTGAATATTCATCCTTGTAAAAAAAAAAGGTAGATCATCAAATAAGAAGATTAACTCTTCATTATGATCCCCATCCATTTTCCTTCCACCTTGTTGTTCCAATTGATCACCCTTAACTTCTAGTTGTAAAAGTTTTGATTTTTTATTATTCACACAATTCATATGCTCATAAACAACATATATTTCTTTTTCTTCCACATAACTAACCTCACAAGTTCCTTCCACTTGAGGAAGATCCTCAATCATTTTTCACTCTTGAATTGAAAACAAAAACTCTTGTTTCACTACTAGCTCAACCTCCTCATGTTTGGAATGATCAGAAAACTCCTCAAAATATTTGGGGAGTGTTGATAGATTATTGGTTAGTAGAGGAGGCTTTGGTAACTTTTGAGAAAGTGAAGAAATGATTTTCTTGAAGCTTGGGATTTTTAACACATGCTTTTCCAACTTAGCAATTTCATCATAGCTATCCATGCTAGATTCAACTATTAAGGGGATTTAAAGGCTTGCAAATGGGAGATAGGGGGCTAAATTTGCACATGTCGAGAATCTAGTAATGTAGAAGGAGCTCTAAAATTTGGAACTTTGGAAATAGAAGCTTTTTCAAAGGATTCAAGAGGCTTAACTTGTATGAAACTTGACAGTTTAAACTTGAAATCTTCCAATTTCATAGGTTGAATCATAGTTCTAAGAGGAGCTAGTTTAAAACTAGAAATGCAAGTAGTTGATTTGGTTTAATGCCTTTAGAATTTTAAAATTAGGTGTTTTATTTTCTCTTCTTTAGTTGCAACCTGTCCAGCAAGAAAATATTGTTCATAAATTTGTGCCTATACCTCCTTTTGATGAATATGATCTTGATGAGCAAGCTCTTCATGTTGCAAATTATACTCCTACTCTTTTGTGACAACCTCTAAATTTCTTTGCAAGTCTAATGCTATCTCCATGATACTCATGTTGTTAGCATCTTGAGGTTGATTCAGAGAGTAATCATGTTGGTTATGAGAAAAATGATCTTATTTCAAATGATTATAGACATGGATAGGTTGCTAGGATGGTTGAGCAGGGGTGGTAGGGTGGAGAGAATATGGATCTTGTTGATAACCTCTTGTAGCAAAGGTATTTTAACTAAAACCAACTATTGGTTCAATCTGATGTAGATAGAAAGGAGGTGTAGGAGCAAAATTTTCATGATATGATGGGTTATAGAACATATCAACACTTTTTCTTCTTGAAACCAACAAATAATCTTTCTAGAGCCACCTAGTGTGTAAAGAAAATTCCTCCAAAAGGATGAAACTATTGTTGTACACACCAAACAACAATAATAAAATGTATAAAATCAACTGAGAATTAGTTCAAAGTCCCACTGAGAATGCCAAAATCTATTGTCTCCTAATAGTGCACCCTTGTTGAATAAACTCAATGTATTGGTGAAATATTGGAAAGCTTCCCTTATTGTTAGCTCAAATTTTAGAAGCTAACATCTAGAGTAAGCTGGATCTTATGGTACTCACCTAAACTATTGCTTCTTGCTAGGAAAAGGGTAAAAAAGACTGCATAAAATGAAACCTATCACTAAGGGTAATGCACCAAATTTCATATCCTAAAACTTATAAATTTGCTTGTACACATAGTTTCAATCAACAACAAAGCTTTAAATGCACAACTCAATACTTATATTCCTTTGCATCAATAATTCATAACGAGGATATAATGCATGCAATCCCAGAAGGAAAAAAGAAGCTTTCAGAACTCGAATCACTTGCATCTGAACACAACCTATAAATTGCAAATACATATACTTTCTACACAAATTTGCTACTAATGAGACACAACAACAAGGAATGAGACAAGTTCACATGTAATTGCATCAATCATTCAAAAGAACACAATAGAAAAAAAAGTTAAGAAGGCAAAATTGCTTATCTTCATTGATCTCCAAAGTGTAAACTACTATACATGTCTGTCAAAGATGAGTTACAAATACTGTCTTCTACTAAAAAGGACCTCCAAAGTCATAATGTAGCAAAAATATGATAAGAACTCACTTCAAGAATGAAGTTTGAAGTTATGTATGCTTTTCCAAGTAGCTCTACAAGGATAGGTACTTCAACCTCCCTTGGTCATGTACAACAATAATGCCTATCTTCAAGCCCCTTAAAAAACTCCAAAAAGGCTATATAATGAGGAAAAAGTCAAGGCTTGACCTCTCCGACCATAAATGTAACTAAAAATGCTCCTAGATGCTTTCTAGGGCCTTCAAAACTAATTCAAAACCACTCATATATTCTTGGCACTTATCTGTGAACTTCCTTCAACCTCCCCTATATGCTTGTCACAACTCATCAATCCCTAATAATATCCCCTATATGTTTTTCCTTACAAACAAATACATCTTTATTTTGTATTTACGTAACTTTAATCAAGTCACTTATAACAACATCACCTAAATCAATGTTTTACATTCTATGTTTGATACAAAATAAACCATTCAACACATTTGTACTTTAAGAAAAAGAAAAATGCCTAAGTTCATAAGGGGACATTTCTAGTCACTAGGTATGAATACAAAGGGGAATTAAATTAGATTGAAAAGTTAAAAAGAAAGGAAAAAATGTCTTAATTTGTCAGCCAAAATTAGGGTTGAAACCCTAAATGCCAAAAATTGGGAAAAAATCCACTCCACTTTTCATTTTTCATTTCATATTTCATATCACTATACTTTTGAGCATCACCATGGTTAAGCTATTGAAGGTTTTATCTAGAGCTTTCATGGATATTCTATGCAAATTTTGTGCTAAAGCCGAGTTGGGTAAGCTCACTTTTTCTCTTTCCTCATTCTTGAGCCTCCATCTATATAGAAAAAGATGAAAATTCCTTTGATTCTTTTGGTAGCAATAATGGTGAGGAAGTCTTGCAGGTTTACATCCATTTTGTAGGTTGTGGCTTTACTTTCATATTCTAGAAAAAAATAAAGATAGAAGATTCACTGTCATGGCCGTGAATTTGCATGTTTCTTAATTTTTTTAAAATGATCATGTTTTCATTTTTGTTACAAAACTCGAGCTCGACCCTAAGACCCTAGGGCAAGGGTATCCTTGTTAAATTACTCTAATGAGGCTCTTTGGACACTGTCATGACACTGGCATCTTACTACTTTCTACAAAACCTTTTATGACTATTGTGTGAAACTTCTATTCATTGTACCTCAAGGATGATCATTTGCTCCATATAATTTCACGATATACTTCCATGTACATGAAAATCTCCATGAAAACATCTTTACTAATGGCTCGATTGTCACTATGAAGTAACTATCCTCTATTTCATGTGCTTCATGAATAAGGTTAGGTGATTTTCCTCCATATAGTAGTGGTTGTCCTCAACATTGTGTTCATTGTACTTTTGAGATTGATAATGGAATACCTTGAAGATTATAAATGATGAGTACAACAATGTCTATGTATTCAACAACTTCTTATCTTTCTATGCCATTACTGAAAGATTGAAAAATAACCTCTACCTTAAAATGATTTTTATTTGAATTCTTTTCTTAATCAACAACATTTATAGGGTTAGCAGTAAACTTCTGCACATTTCTCTTTGAGCTACCAAATGGCTTTCGATTATCCACTTGAGAAGTATCCTCATGCTTATTTGAAGTATGGAAATCTCTTAGACACTATTAAAAACAATAGGAATGTCCCTTGTACACATATCCATATCCTTAATTCTAAGTCCTCCCTTCTACTGGCATAAAACCCTTTTGTCCATTGACTTTTCTTGATCATTGACTCTCTAAAATGATACCAATTCTTTTAGAAGATCCACCATATTTCCATCTAAACTTTTTTTCAATTAATATTTCAAATGTGACAAGAAATTTGTATTTTTAGAAGAATTGAAACTCTACCGCCTTTTGGAACTATCCTTGAAATATAAACAATCCAAATAAAAGCCTACTTTCTCTGCCATTCTCATCTATTATATTTAATACCATGGTCTTGATCTCCTTACTTTTAACTGTTGGAACACAATGATCTATTAAGAGAGGGCTGAATTAGTAGATATTAAAAATTTAGCTCTTAAAACCTTTTGTACAGACTACTTTCTATAATCCTTAATGTGACTTTAGATATTAATCATGTGATACAAAAATATATATGCACACAAAAAATCGCATAACACTAGATATACATTGAAAACCCAATATGAGAAAAACCACGGTGACTAAGGCTAATTGAGTCTATTGCTAGAGTCACAATCCAAATCTCTATTACAAATTTTTAAGGCCACAACCCAAGGAAGAATCAACTACCTAATTTAGAAGCAACCACTTCAAGGATGCAACAACACCCTATTTTAGGAGCTACAACCCCAAGGATGCAACAACACCCTAATCTAAGCCAAAACTTAGTACAATGATAATAGTTTTAAATATGCATATACTTGGTTCTACAAAACCTATAATGCATCATTACATTCAATACATTGTTTCACTTAGTGCAACTCACACTTTGTTGCTGAAGTTGCACTCTCAGCAACACAACCCTGCTTTGCACTCTCTCTGCACATAGAATAATCATTATTCTATCTCGCCATGCTAGACACTCTATTCACCATGAAAGCAAACACCTAGAGGATGTTATATATTATAGTCTATGAATTCACAAAATGCATTCTCTATCTACTTTGTTTCTCTCTCTCTTTTCCTCTTCTACACTTAGAACATTTTCCATTCTATCTTCCTATGCTATACACTCTCCCTCTATGCCACTAGTGCACACTTAGCAACACATACTTCTATTTAGCTCTCTATGAACTGGCCAACTTCACACATACAATGGATACAACTTGTTCAACTATTCTCAAATTGGCACAACCATGGTAGGAGGGTCCTCAAGGAGAACAATCTGGACCATGCAGTAGGAGTAACACAATGAAAGCAACATAGAATATGGAGGAAAATACAGATGGAAATATTCTCATTAACAAAAAATATTAGTTGCATTTCGCCGAGAACATCCAGGCTTACAAATTTGGCTCACAGGCCTGATGAAATATGCAACATTCTAACATGATCCTATATGCGAATGTAACTATTACAATTTAGATTGATCTTAATCCTCTTAATCAACTACTAACTCTATTGCCTATTCTAAATATCAATTAAAATCTTTATAGCATATCCACATATCTAGAAACATCTATGTTGGCCGAAGATCATCACATTCTCCAAGGAAAGAAAATGTAACGCACACATGAATAGGTCAGCCTCAAGATTGAATTACTCTTCAAAAAGTGCGTAAGACAAAGTGTGAACCTATAATGAAGGTTGGGGAAACTCCCAGGAACAATTAAAATTCCACCATTAAAAACCGCAAGTCATGGGGATGATCTACAATAATCAAACTAGTTGAAAGGTTTACAATTATTCCAGGATAGGTTCAAGAAACTACCAATAATTCTAAAAGCAATAACTTGTCAGAAAAAATATCCAATCAGCTCAAATCTTGGAACAAGGAAAATGAACAAGTAGACTATGTACTCCAAGATCCATAAGGTCTAATGAGAAAATATGATGAATCCACCAATCATGAACTAAGCAAGAACAAAACAAGGACAAAGCTGAAAGAAAATATTTTTTTGGTTGATGAAAGATTTCCAAGAACCAAGGATGCTTCTACATCAGACATCCAAGGTTATTAAAAAGTGAGTCCCTCACTTATTTGGGGCCAAAGGAAAACAACGATGGTCTACCTCAGCTTTAGTAATCTAAGAAGAATCCTCCACCAGTCTACCTTTCCACTTCACAAGATATTCTCTGTATTGTCTTCCACGAGTCTTCCTTCGACCATGTCTAACATCCAGAATCTCTTCAATCTCATATAATTGTTGTTTAGGAAACTGATTCTCCAATTCTACTTTGTTGTCTCCACTAAACTCTGGTTCATGATACTAATATGGGTCTGCAATGTTTAATATAGGTGATATACCCATACCTTCCAATAACTCCACTTCATATGAATTTTCGGAATCAAATTTCTTCAAGATCTTGTAAGGTCTGAATTTCCTCATCCTCAGCTTATTATATGTACCAAGTGGAAATCTCTCCTTCCTCAAATATACCATCACTTCATCTACAAATTTGAATTTCTTGTGTCTCCTCTTTCCATCTGCCTCCTCCTTATACTTTTGGTTCATGTCTTCTAATTGTTGTTTCACTTGAGTATGGAATTTATTCATGTGTCCTACAAATTATTTTTCTTTTGCACTCCTCTTATCTTCCCTGTTGATGTCTCTTAATTCAGATATACCTCTAGGATGAACTCTAGTAAATAATCTCAAATGACCAGTGTCTTTCCTATACTCTTGTTCACTAAATTATTTTAAGCAAACTCTACTTGTGCAAGGACTAAATCCCAACTTCCAATCATTTCTCCAACCAAAAATCTTAGAAAATTCCCTAAACTTCTATTTAATACCTCTATCTATCCATCAGTTTATGGGTGAAAAGTAGAACTGAAATTGAAATCTATCTTCAACTTCTTCCAAAGTGTCCTCCAAAAATAACCAACAAACTTTACATCTCTATCTAAAACAATACTTCTAGGTAACCCCTGCAATCTAACCTCTTTGAAAAACAAATCTGCCACATGTATTGCATCTATTGTCTTCTTACAAGGTATGGAATGTGCCATTTTATAAAATATATCCACCATCACAAATACAGAACCATTACCTCTTTGTGTCCTTAGAAAACCTAGTATGAAATCCATATTGATATCCTCCTGGCAAGGTCTCTCTGGAACTGTCAAGGGCTTATACAATCCAACATTTTGACTACTCCCCTTTGCTACTTAACAAATTCTACAACTCTGCACAAATCTCCTAACATCCTTATGAATTTGCAGCCAAAAACAATTCTCACTCACCAATTCCACTTTCTTCAACTCCAAAGTGTCCTAACATTCCTCCATTATGCTTCTCCTTCACCAAGTTATCCCTCATTGAACTTCATGGTATACACAAATGATTTCCTCTAAACAACATGTCCTCGTAAATGAAATAATCCAACCACTAACTTTTATCCTTCAAAACTAGTTCTTTACAAGCTCTCCAAGGTTCTGTAAAATATGGGTTTTTTTCATACAAGCTCTTCAATTCATCAAAGCATAATACCTCCACTCTCATCTATGTCAGCAAATTCCTTTCTCTACTTAAACCATCAACAACTCTATTCGACTTCCCACTTCTATGCTTCAAAACAAAATTATAACTCTACAAGAACTCTACCCATCTCATGTGTTTCTAATTCAACTTACCTTGACTGTTCAAATGTTGCAATGCTAGATGATTCGTATACAACACAAACTCCTTGGGCAACAAGTAATGTCTCCACTTCTTCAAGGCCTTAACCATGGCATAAAATTCTTGATCATACACTGAATATCTTCTCCTAGGACCATTCAACTTCTTACTAAAATAAGCTACAAGTCTTCCCTCTTGACTTAGTATTGCTCCAATTGTGTTTCCACTTGCATCACAGTCTACTTGAAATACCTTATTAAATTTTGGTAAAGCCAACACAGGCTGCTTAGTCCCCTTCTGCTTTAATAACTTAAAACTTCGGTCTACTCCATATGTCCATCTAAATTCCTTCCTATCTCCCCTCATTGCTTTTGTCATAGGACTGCAAATAGAACTAAAATTCCTAATGAACTTTTAGTAGAAACTAGCCAATCAATGAAATGATCTTACCTCTCTAACACTATCTAGTGTAGGCCACTCAAAAAAAAAAATTCACCTTCTCAGGTTCCATCTTCAATCCATCCATAGATATTGCAAATCCTAGATATACCAATTCTTCCTTCATGAAACCACACTTCTTAATGTTTATCAACAACTGCTCTTCTCTCAACCTCTGCAAGACTTGTCTAATATACAACAAATGTTCTTCTCTATTCTTTCTTAAAATCAAGATGTCATCCAAGTAAACAATCACAAACTTACCCAATAATTTCTTCAATACCTCATTCATCAGTCTCATGAAAGTACTCGGAGCATTTTTCAATCCAAAAGGCATCACCAACCACTCATACAACCCTTCATTTGTCTTGAATGTTGTTTTCCACTCATCCCCTTCTTTGATTCTGATATGATGATATCCACTCTTCAAATCTATCTTTATAAGTATTTGGCTCCACTCAAACAATCCATAATGTCATCCATCTAGGGTAAACAAAATCTATACTTCATCGTGACCTTGTTTATATCTCTAGAATTGGTACACATTCTCCATTCTCCATCCTTCTTAGGTGCAAGCATAGGAACTACTACATGGGGACTTAAACTTTCTCTAATCAAACCCTTCCTCAACAATTCTTACACTTGTCTATTCAACTCTTCATTCTCTATCGGTGTCATCTGATGTGTTGCTTTATTAGGAAAACTAGCTCCAAGAATCAGATCCATACAATGACTAATACTCCTCATAGGTGGTAATCCATCAGGTAAATTGTCTAAAATGATCTCTTTATATTTAGTCAATATAACTTTTACCTCTTCTAGGTGTTCTTCCACATGCTTCAAGTCTTCAGTCTTCTTAGGCACCAAGGCATAACATACATTCTCATGTCTCAATCCATCAAGGAATCCCCTTCCATCAACTAGACAAACCCTAGCATTCGTACACACTTCCATTGTAGGAACATCTTCCAATGGCAACAAGATCTATTTCATCCCATTAGCAACAATAGTGTATATATTCTTCTTTCCATCATGAATAGCATGTCTATCATACTTAAGGCCTTCCAAACAAAATATGACATGTATCCATAGGCATGATATCACTCAAAACTTCATCATGGCAATTTCCTATCTTCAATTTCACCAAACATTGTTCACTTACTAGAATAATATGCTCATCTTAAATCCAAGCTATTTGATAGGGCTTCAGGTGTTTCAATCTTTCTAACTTCAATTTAGTCACCATCTCTTCAAAAACCAAGTTCTCAGAACTTTCACTGTCAACAATCACTTTGCAATATTTACTATTCATCTTGCATCTGGTCTGAAAAAAATCTTCCTCTACAATATTTATTTCTCTAATTCACTTTGACATAATACTCTCCTAGTCACCAATACTTCTCCATCTTCAGGTTTATTAGATGATCCAACATGATCCTCCTCAACAAAGGCTCTTCTTCTATTATTCTCTATCTTTTTGCTTGTTTCCCCTTGATTATATTCAAATTCTCTATGTCCTTCTCCTCCACATTTAAAACAAGCTCCTCTAAATATTCTCTTCTCTTGTCCCTTATCATCTCTTCTATAACCTTCATTTCTGTAACCACCATAACCTCCTCTTCTGTAAGAGTTCCCATCACCTCTCTGGTATGAATTATCATTCCTACTAACCTCCCTATCCTTACTCTGGTTCGGAAAAGATCCCCTTCCTCCTCCAATAAAATTTCTTCCTCTTTGAAATCTTCCACCTCTTCCTCTTTGTCTCTACTCGTGTCTCTTATTCAACTTCTCCTCCACTTTCAGGGCATATTGATATGCCTCTTCCACACTTTGAAACTTTATCAAACTAATTTCATCCTATATAGATGACCTTAAACCATTCACATATCTAGCTACTTGCTCAATCTCATCCTTTGAATGTCCAGATTTGACATTCAACTTATAGAATTCCTCAGTATACTGTCACGCTAGATTCTTTTTGCTTTAGATTCTACAACTTTTTGAACAAACTAATCTGATATTTAGTAGGCATAAACTTTGATTTCAACTTATTTACCATCTGATCCTATGAATTTTTCTTTTCTTTTCCTCTTCTTTGCCTATTTGTCTACAAATGTTCCCACCAAAGGGACTGATGTCCTCTCAACTTTGTTTAAGAAAAAATCACCTTCTTATCTTCAGAGGTGCCTTCAAATTCAAAATAATTTTCCATCTCTATAATGAAATCTAACAATACATCTGAATATAACTTAGCATTATAATCTGGTGGATTGAAATGGGGTCTTGTATTCACCTTGGTCAGGTCTCTTATGAACCTCTCTTCTCCTTGATCTAGGATAACTTGCTCATCTCTTCCTCTTTCTTCCTAAACTTCTACCTCTTCATCACTTACATCATCAATTGGTTTACCTCTTCTTTGGGCCATTTAAACTACATCTAATCTGGTAGTAATTCCACTTAACATCTCCACCATAGCTAGGTTTACATATCCACATGCTCAATTTCTCCTTCTTGCCATCTTTACACAAGTTCTCTGCAGTTGCAGGTTAGATCCTCAATCTACCACCACAACAAGTCTTCAACAGGACTTCGTAAACTTTGATGATATCACAAGGAATGAACCTGGCTCTGATACCAATTTTGTGCATCGATGGTAGGAGGGTCCTCAAGGAGAACAATCTAGACCATAAAATAAAAGTACACAAAAATTTAAGCAACAGAAAATATGAAGGAAAATCTAGATGGAAATATTCTCATTAAAAAAAATATCAGTTACATTTGGCTGGCAACATTCAGGCTTACAGATTTGGTTCACATGCCTAATCAAATATGCAACATTCTAACATGGTCCTATATGTGAGTGGAACTATTACAATTCAAAATGATCTTAATCCTCTTAATCAACTACTAAATCTTCTACCTATTCTAATGATTAATTACAAGCTTTATAGCATATCCACAATTTTGGAAACATCTGCATTAGCCAAAGATCATCACATTCTCCAAGGAAAGAAAATGTAATGTGCACAAGAATAGGTCAGCCTAAAGTTTGAATTACTCTTCAACATGTGTCTAAGATGAAGTGTGGACCTATAATGAAGGTCGGGGACACTCCCAACAATAATTAAAATTCCACCATTAAGATATGTAAGTCACGGGGATGATCCACAACAATCAAACTAGCCGAAAGGTTTGAAATTATTCCAGTGTTGGTTCAAGAAACTACTAAGAATTACGGAAGTGATAACTTGCTGGGAAAAGATCCAATCATGCTCAAATCTTGGAACAAGGAAAATGAACAAGTAGAATATGTAATCCAAGATCCACAAGGTCTGGTGATCAAAGATGATGAATCCACCAATCATGAACTAAGCAAGAACAAAACAAGGACAGAGCTAAGAGAAAATATTTTTTTGGTTGATGCAAGATTTCCAAGACCCAAGGATGCTCCTGCATCATATATTTTCTTCATTTTGTTTAATTCCACCAATTTGCAATCTCATCCTTGAGATTCTCTCAACTGTCTAGATCAACTCACATCAGATTAGGGATTTCCTCACTTGCAAAATTAACCAGCAAGCAACCTATTCATCGAGCTACATGTTGTCATAATAAAATCATCTAATAAGGTTTATTAGATATCACCATACCTATGCATCAAACCACAAACCATTAAATTCTAGTGCAAAGAATTTTCTAAGAATAACATTCTGTCAAAGCCTAAAATCTGATATGCATTTAAAGCATTCTTATGATTGTTAGATCTGATTCTAACCTTGATCACCTCTACAGTTTGTTTCGCTACCTTGAAGATAAAATATTCATTTAATTGGTTGTTTGGTGTAGCTAGACTAATTAGCTCCTTCCTTTGTGTCAGTTACCAGATGAAACCCCTATTCACCCGAAATAGAAAGTTGTAGATCTTTAAGTTTGAATACTAGTGATTGATCTTCTTTCTCACACCAAGATCCTTTGTTCATCTGAGCACCTTTAAATCACAACCATTTGATTAGCTTCAGTTTTACTATCACCATTGATCCTCATCTCATGGTAGTCTCTTATCACCATCTAATCTTTACCACTTGATCTCCATTGTCGATCTATCATATCGTTGTATTGCAGGGACACTTTACCAACTCTCTCTAAAACAAGAAAGTCACACTGAGATGCTTGTAATGTTATCTAATCGAGCCCAAAATGTACATGTCATCCATGTCATCACCACCTAATTTGCAATAGCAAATAGAATTAGCACACCAAACAATTGTTCTTAGCCACTTGTCAATCCTTCATCACAAACAAGTCCCATTGACTTCTCATCTTATTAGTACATCGAAGGGACATCTATCAATATCTTTCCAATACACCAAAGTCACATCAATGAAGCACATACACTCACCCATCACTCCATCACTGGGACATGTTTTAGGGTCCTTTTGATACACAACCTTCACACTGATGAAGCAAATTTGCACTAGCATTGTCTGATCAACCTTTGATCAATCTTCACCATTGAGCACATTCATATATTGTTCGCCATATGTAGGGTCCACCAGGACACACATCCAAAATCGGTCATCTCATGAACTTGAAGATGGGCCCACACAAACCTTGTGTAGTGTGTGACCACTATTTGATCTTGACCATCGTGGATTAATCTCCATCATTCCTCATAGACTTCATAGGTATCGATTGGGTCCCACCAAAAATCTTGTGGGGTGTGCGACCACCATCTGAACTTTCTTTCTGCCATGTTTCCTTCTATCACTCACTCTCTAACTATACCATCAATGAATGTCAACCTTATTGGGTCCCATAGTCAGCATCATACGCTCATTTCCCTATTGAAGAGACCTTCTTCAAGGTCTTGGTGATACACCAATGTCTCACTGATGAAAGAGTCATCAGTTTTTCGGGGAGACATCCTTCAATGTCCTACTGATGACCTTTAGTCACACTAATGAAGACACTTGATGATGTCATTTTTCCACCTCATTGTCATGTCACTGCATTGTAATGCACAACAAGGATGTGGATTATGGCTCATCCAATCTTGTCACACCATGCATCTAATTTGTCATCTCTATCACACATGTCATTATGACTAGGTCCTACTGAAGGACATCCTTCACATTGCCATGTGGGAGAGACATCGACAAAGGTCTCATTGATGACATTCAGTCTCACCAATAACATTCCACACTCCTTATTGCTCCATTGCTATTTCACTAAAAACCTAAACTTTAGAACCTTTTGTCAGAGGTTACTAAGTTATGAAAACCTATGACATGCCAACATATAGATATTGAGTTGTCGAAGAGACACCAACTTGACTCCCACCAATAAGCACTTGTCATTCTAATGAAAACTCAATTCACTTTCTACATCGCCACATCGAAGATACATCCCCCATTCTTTCACCAATCACACACTGTCACTTTGATAAAGTTATCATTACTCCTTATTGCTCCATCAAGGAGACTTCTCCTAGACTCCTGCCAATACATTAATGTCTCATTGATAAGATAACTATTGGTCTATCGAAGAGACATGGATGAAACTCTTCCCGACACCATATTATCTCATTGATAAATCTCCATAGTGCCTCCATCACTATGTCGAAGAGACATAGCCCATTCTCTCATTGACTACACACTGTCATGCCGATAAGAATAATATTGACCTATTGAAGATACATCTCCAAATATCTAACCGATCTACTTGAGATGTATAACCTTGAAGCAATAGGCGGAAGGGTCAGTCACCCCTATAGGATGATAGACATAAGTTGCAACTAATGCAATCGACAACCATCGATACCAGGTCAATAACAAACTAGAAATTTATTTTGAACACCATGACTACAAGTATCCTTAGGGTTGAACTAATAAACCCTAACACTCGAGAGTAAAAATAATACATTTCTGGGCACATCCTTCACTTTCTTGATCTACACAATACATTTTTGGAAAGCTATCAAGAAACCCATGTCGAATTTAGTACCGAATTAACCATCACATACCTAGAAGTAACTATTGCAGAGAGACTGCAGATTTTTTCAACTCTGCAACATATTAAGAAACTTGCTGTTCTGTACCAACAACTAAACCACATACATCTAGAGCTAGATCCAGTACATCTCTATAACATCTAGGCACAACACTAATCTATCATTATGAAAACATATTCACTTGCATAATTTTCACTTTTGACATCAATTACAACATTATATGCTTGTGTACAAGATCCACACACTTCTCTTCTAATCCCCTTTTGACATCAATGACAACATATTCCAACAATCTCCAACTTTGGCATTGATGGAAAAACCTAAATCCTCAAACTGCCAAAGGTTTGATACCAATGATGGATAACATTTGAGCTCTCAATTCTCCTCCTTTGGCATTCCTTCCCCTTCTCTTTTGTTCAAATTTCTGCCCCTTGCTTAGATACTCAATCATTTGCATACTTTTCTCCCCCTTTGACATCAATGTCAAAGGGTCACAACGTTCTCCTCTTCTTTTTCTTAGGTCACCATACTGCTCTAGCCATCACTTCTCCTTAGCAATGGAAAAGGGGACTTAGCTACCCCTTTGACTGATACCAATTAAAAAAAAAAATCTCTCATAGAAATTGTTGCATTCAACCATTTTATTGCAATGGCAATACCATATGTTTCAACTACTGTAATACCCCTCCTCTTTCTGTTTGGATTTATTATTGTCCTATGCATTTGTTTGCTACTTGTGATTGTGATGATACTGTTATTGTTCAATTTGGTTAGTTAGACGTTAGATGATGCTGTTATTTCATTATGGACATGATTATTTCATATGACATTATGGTTGGTTATATTAGTTGATTTTTAGAGTTATAATATGATGCAGTGATTTAATTAGATACGTTATGAGATGATTGTTAGTTAGAAATGTTGATTTATTGGTTATATTATAATTGTTAGAATAGGTGTGATGAAGGACAATATGGCATCACTTGTTCGTGAGTGCCTTGTTATGTTGCGATTCCTTCTCACAATGCAGTACTTTAATTTAATGCTTTGATTATATATATATATATGTATGCACATGTATACAACTTCGTTTGTATGCAGGATTTGCAGGTACAAGTCTCGATTCCACCTACTTTGGCAGGACAGGGTGAGCACCAATAGCCCAATGATTAAATGTTGAAATAGAGGTGACAACGAAGTCCTCCCATCCCATGATGTTAGATCGTCTCGTTTGATTGGGATTGTTCATTTTTGTAATTGTCGTCATTTGTGGTTTGGGTTTTGTATTTTGTCGTCTTTTGATTAATGTTGGTACTCTATATGTTGTGGTGTATTCGATTTTAATGATGAAAGTAATTGTTTGTTTTAATGTTAGATTTAAACTCTTTATAAATATTTAGATGATTTTAATTATTTTTGAAAGTCATATATTTCAATTATTTTAATCAATTATCTGGTGGAGGATAATTATTAGAATAATTTATTTAAATTAAATAAGTAATGTGATGTGCAAGTAAAGTTACAAAAATAGAAATTAAAGCAATAAAACAAATAAAAGAATAAAAAAGTCGAGAGAGCAAATGAGAATACAGATCTGGGTAAAAAGCTGGCTTTTAAAGAATTGTTTTCTTTTATTTTTTGATTTTGAGAGTTTTGTGAGAGATGCACAATATATTTTTATTTTTAATTAAGAATTGGGAGAGTTACACACACACAAAAGATATTAATTACAGAAGTTGTAGAAGACATGGGCTTGGGTATTCTGAAATTTTAGAAAGGATATTGGATTTTTTTATTTTATTTTTGAAGAGAGTTCTTGAAAGGGTTTGGGAATCTGTTACTGGGTTGCTTTGGAGAGTTTTTCTGAATAAAGAGTTGGATTCAAGTTCGAGAGAAAAATTCTATAGATTATTTGGAAGCACGAACAGGGAGTTCTTCGAAGTCATCAGAGTCAAACGGGCTTCATCAGATCTTCAAAGAAGCGCAGGACTCTAGGTTCCCATCTCTATCTTTGATTCTCTGAATCTGCAAAATAAACAAAAAACTATGATTTGAATGAATTTGTGTTGCAAATAAACAAAAAGAATCTGTCTATGATTTAGATTTAAGTGTTTTCCTTGAGATTAGAAAATAAATAAACCAATAGGCATGCTTGAAAGGAACATTCTTGATAATGTTTTGCAAACCAACTGGAATGAAACTCTGTCGAACTCCGTATGAATACGCTTAATTTCTTCTATTATTTTACTATAGAAAAAGGTCCATCTTTGTATTTTTAATAATTTTGGAATATTATTTGGATAATCATTAGTATGTATGATATATAAAATATGTGATTATTCTGTTTTGTTTTACACGGAAAATCATGTTTCCCGTGTTTAAATAAATATATATTTATATTTGTGTATATTATATATATATTAAATATATATATACATATTTCGTATATATTTATAATATATATATATATATATATATTTATAGTTTATGTTTATTTTCTTCATTAAAAATCGTTTTGTTGAAAATTCTTTATATTAGCATATCGAATGAATTGTTTCTTTAAATACAAACTCGGTTTTCAAAATCCGTATTTCTGTACCTGCAAATGATTTTCGTTTTAGTTTCCGTGCCTTTTAAAAAAAATATGTATATATAAAGTAAAATTTAAAGAAAGAAAAAGAAAGAAACCAAAATTTTTATTCGATAAAAATTTATTTGTTTGAATTTATTGAAGGGGGATGGGTCGGCTTGAGCCGTACCCGTCCCCATTCCTTCCTCTGCACGCGACATCCCCCAGGACTGCCGCCACAGTCCTAAGGACTGCTGGGTGTAGTCCGTAAGGACTGCCATAACAGCCCTTGGGACTACTATACGCAGTCCTTTGGGACTGCGCCCTACGCAGAATGAATATTAGTTTTTGTTTAATTTATTTTATTTTTTTATCTTATTTCCTTCTTTCTTTGTTTTTAATATTAGATATAGTTTATTTATATATTATATTTATTTGTATTTATATATGTATTCAATTTAATTTCTAGATATTTATTGCATTTATATATATATAATGCTTTAGAATTTATATAGATGTATATAGGCATTGACTTAAAAATGAAATTTATAAAATTCAATTAAATCCGTTCTTTAATTTGGAGTTGTGAAAATTACAACGGCGTATTATTTTGTAAAAAGGAAAAATTTTATAGGGAGATTGGACTTTGGTTATATGTGATTTATTTGTGTGAGGAATAAACAAGTTGTATTATTTAGATTTGTACCGAGATACTTGTGCGTGGTTAAGGATATTATTGTATTGTTAATTGCTTTGTGGAATTTTGATAAAATTGATTGATTATTTCTTTATTGTTATTTTATGGTTTTAGCGTATTGATGTGGGAGCCCTGCTATAATTGTGAAACCCTATGGATTGTTGGTCTTTCTTGTGCATTTTGATTATGGTTTTTCCTTTATACTGGTTACGGTGTGGGAACCTTGTGTATTTGTGATTCAATTGTTGTTTATTAAGAACCCTTTTTCTAGAGGCGTGTCTTTTAATCTGTGAATGTTATTCCATGTGGTTGTGCTCTTGGAATTGGAAATTTATTAGAATGAATTTTGGAAGGGTTGTACGTGGGTATTGGCATTTTGATTATGAGCTATTGCGAGATGGATTTTCCTCGCTTGTTTATGTTTTGAGTTATATGTTTTATTCATGATAGTTCAACCCTTGCCGATTTGAGATATGTTAAGGGTCATAGGGAGAGTGGCTCTTCGTGGGCGCCGACGCCTCGGGTAAGAGGAAGTGCTCAGGGGAACCCATGCAAGAGTAGTTAAACAAGTGATAACCTAAAAAAAATAGAATTTAGGGGGATGGGTAGTAAAACACACAAGATAATTAAAACTGGATTCCTCGTTTATGCATTAGGGCTACCATAGACTAGTGATAGACTGAGAAGGCCATGGTCGGCAAAGTCGTAGTCTCATCTTCATGAGAGATTTTTGACTCTGCATGAACTACCCTATGGTGCCGGCGCCTTAGTTAGGAGGAAGGGCCAGGGGATCCATAGATGGGTGCTGGCACCTCAGTTGGAGGAAGTGCCAGGGGATCCCATGAGAGCTATGCGATGACACTCTCCACTAGACACCCTTGTTCTTGTTTCTTGTTGCTTCTGGATATTGTATCTTTATGTTGTTTTCGAGGGCTAGGGAATCCATAGATGGGTGTCGGCGCCTCAGTTGGAGGAAGAGCCAGGGGATCCCATGAGAGCTATGTGATGACCCTCCCCACTTGACACACGTCTGACTTGTTTCTTGTTGCCTATGGAATGGTGTATTGAATGGTTGATTTAGAGTTATTATGGAATCGTGTTCTTTTTATTGGTTTTGATTTATTTGGAAATGTATTTTGGGTGTTGGTTCGGTTCTTCTAGATATTGTATCTTTATGATGCTTTTGATTCTTGTGAATTTGTTTCATGATTGTTAATTGGAGGTACTTCATGTTATTGTGATGAGTTCCTTAAGTTTTAACTTGTTATGTGATTTGTGAATGATTGATGGTTGTTCTTTGTATGCTTTGAGTTGTACTTGTTTTGTATCATGTTGTTGTTGAGTCAGTTTGACAGTCATGGTCGGGTTCACTTCCTCGTCACCTCTGAGCACGGGGGGTGAGTTACTTGTAATTCACGTGGTTGGGTGGAACGTGCTCCGCACCCGTTGGGTTCCCCATCAGCATCTTGGCTTCTTAGCATTCCCACAGTTGGAGTTGTACCAGTGTTCACCTTGTATTTCAGATTTCATTATTATTGTATCAATCCCCATGTTGGGGAATTCAATGTAATTCATTTATCCAGAGATTGTAATGTAACTTTAAAACAATGATGTAATAGTTAGGATTATTTGTATCTTTATTAAGAGATTTATTGTGGATGTATTATGTGATGTTTATTATACTCGCATCATGGTTATTGGATGTATCATTGTTTATGGTTATTATAAAGTAAATAGTTAAGTTGTAATCTTTATCTTTATTTATGTTTAGTGTTGTGAAGTAACCTCGCGTGCCCCAGAGAACTAAGTGTGTTAATGCTACGTAATATGCTATGTGGTTATGGTTTAATGTTATTGCTTGTTTAATTCAATTGTTTTAAAAAAAAATTATTTGCATTGTGTGTGTTCTCTGGGGTTTGCACGACGGGCATTACAACTACTCTCTACCAATTAATTAATAAATATCTAATGCCAGTTGAAGTGCCATTACATGTTCTGCACCAATCAGACCTAACAACAATTGTATATATTCTAATTCATGCTTTGGACCAATTGAATCATATTCTAGACACCAAGTTATGATATCATGCCTTGATATTGTTTATCATTCTAATACCAATTGTGAATGTGTTCTCTTTATGCTAAGTACTAAATGATATCCTGGACTGCACTATATCAAGTATAACATTGATTTGATGCCTATAGTATTCCATTCTTCACTAGCTTCATTTGAAGGGCTCTTTACCAACTAACCTATTATGAACCAACATGCAATGGTTAGATACCAATTTAAAAAATATATGAAAAATAGTTTCCTCTTAGCCATAACTCTTCTTCCTGTAGGAAAGAAGCATTTCTCTTGACAAAGCGTCTTCACCACTTTTTCTTCAATGACTCATACCAATGGTTGATATCAATTTCTATAGCAAACTCTCCAACATCTACTAATTTTCTTACACCTTGACAAGCATTTCAAGAAGAAAGAATGTGACCAAAAAATCTGCAACCATCAAGTCATTATAAATTTGTAAAACATGTTTTACCTAACTTGACCTATTTCTTCTCTTTCCAGGGATAAATAAGATTCCAATTAAACTCCCTCTGGACTCATGCCCCATCACTACAAATTAGTGATGTAAGGCTGAAGTAGCCTCATGGAGTGCTACCTATCAGTCTTTCTCTCTCCAAACCATCTTGTGCTTCTTCTATGATACATAAACCTGCTTCTCAACATCATGCAAACACTTGTTCACTTTGGCAAACATATTCTTCTACTTACTATATGTATTTGATCTTTCATAATGTGTTGGTGATCTTGCACAATCTAATCTATAGTACTTAACTATATGACCATAGTTGTCACATTTACAGCACAATAAATTCATGCCTATACATGAGTAGATGAGTTTCTATACATGTAACTTGTATTCCCATTACTCTATATTGTAGGTATTACAAGATCTAATTTGCAATCTCTAGCTCTATGACCAAAGTTGTCACACTTGTAGCATACTATATACATATTTTTTACAGGAGCAAATAAACCTCTATTTACATATTTTTTGCTCCTTTTTGGTGTAGCTCTATAGTCTCTAGAACTATAGACATATTGATTACAAACATAGCAATAACCATTAAAATATGAGGGATACCTAGTCATAGCATTCGTCTGAATAGGATGAGGAGATGTTTGATTTTACTTCTTTGCATATCTCATCCTAGGGGTTCCATTCTCATCAACTCTCATAATATTTTGTCTTTTTCTTTGAAACCTTGGAATTGATTTCTTTATCTTCATATCTACTACGAGAATCTTCTTTTTATCTAGTTTCTTCATCTCAATAGTGATAGACAAGTCTTTCTTCTTTTTCTTTCTTCACTCTAAGAGTCTGTTTCTTTGATCTTCCATGTCCAAAGGTATTTTCTTGGGAACAACTTGTGCCGGATTTCTCCATTTTTGTACAAATATTTCCTTCTACTTCAAATCTATCATACAATTTTGCAGAAGTACTAGTAGAAGAACTCATTCCTTTTTCAAATCCAAGGCCAACCTTTTCTTTTGGTTTTGATGGATTTTGTGATTTTACCAATTCATCTAATATTCTAGAGGCACCTTTCAACTTGAAACCTTTATCAATCTGCTCCTTGGCTTTTTAAAAATACCTTCTCAGAGAAATATCTCTACTTCTAGCTTCTTGCACTCATCTAATTTAGACTATAGTTTAGATTTAACTACATCTTTTGCTCATGTTGCTTATTCCACTTGTATCTTAAAGCTGATTACACTCTGATTTGATTCTTGTAGATTCTTATTCAGCTTTTCTATCTCTTCTTGTGCATTCAAATTTTGTTCTTCATTTTTTTTTTGAATTTCCTAATCGCATTCAAAGAATTGATGAGTTCTCCTTCTAAGTCTACTCCTTCCTCATTATTGAAGGTTTTATCTTCTTCATATCTATCAAACCTCTCAATTTCTTCATTAGAGGTCGTTGGAAATGGTTCAACCCCATAAAAAATTCCATGTTCATCATCCGATCTACCACAACCATAAAATGACCCTTTTTGTTCACTTGCATGCAAATCCTTCTTCTCATTCTCCTTACAGTCCTCTTCTTTCTTACGATTATCCTTTTTACTATGAAAGCATTTAGCAGCTATAAGACTTATTCTACTAGAATTAAAACTTTTAGTGGGTAGCTTACCTTTGTATCTTCTAGAGCCTCTTCTAGATCTTTTGATGTACTCATCTTCCTTTTCATTAGCCTCCTATGACCCAAAAGTGGATGTTCCTTCTCCATCACCTCTTGTTGGAGCTTTATTTGAGAACCAACTTGTAGATTTATGATCTTCACTTGTCTAAAGACTTTCTCTTTCATATTTATGAATCAAAGCCTTCATTTCTTCTTTACCACTCTCTTTATACATTTTCTTCAAATTGTTCCAAACTTCATGTGCTATTTGACAATGCATCACCTTGAACAACACAAAAATTAATAGTCAATGAAGAATTACATCTCTTGTTGTAACATTATCCTCATATTCCTTCTTTTTAGCTTTAGTTTCTGGAGATGTAGTAGGAATTGTACATCCAAACATCACATCCTATGGATCCCAAGTATCATTTCATCAATGAGCTCCAAAAAATATATCTTGATCCATCAAAGATAGGTCCATCATATGCAAGTAAACTTTCCTAACTAACCATTGTTGTGTTCACCTTATCCGAGATCTACCCTGAGCTAATTAAGCTTCTCCTAGGGAACTTTGGGCTCTAATACCAATTGTTGGAACACAATGATAGATACTGAGAGGGGACTAAATAAGTAGATATTAAAAATTTAGCTCTTAAAACCTTTTGTGCATACTACTCTCTTTAATCCTTAATGTGCAGATATTAATAATATGATACAAAAATATGGATGCACACAAAACCATCACATAACACCATATATATGGAAAACCCAATATGGGAAAAACCACAATGACTAAGTTTGCTTGAGTCTACTACTCAAATCCAACATCACAATCCAAATATCTATTGTACAGTGTTTTAGGGCTAGAACCAAAGGAAGAATCAACTACCTAATTTTGAAGCAACCACTTCAAAGATAAAACAACACCCTATTTTAGGAGCTACAACCCCAAGGTTACAACAAAACTATAATGCATCATTATAATGCATAGAATTGGTTAGATAAAAAAACTATAATGCATCATTACATTTAGTACATTGTTGCACTTAGTGCAACTCACACTCTGCTACTGAAGTTGCACTCTTAGCATCACACCCCTCCTCTACACTCTCTCTGCATATAGAACAATCACTGTTCTATCTTGATGCACTGCACACTCTGTTCACCATGAAAGAAAACACCTAGAGGATTTTATGTATTATAGTCTACGACTTCACAAAATGCATTTTATGTCTGCTTTGTTTCTCTCTCTTTTCCTCTTCTTCACTTAGAATATTTTTCATTCTATCTTCCTTTGCTAAAAACTCTCCCTCTATGCCACTACTACACACTCAATAACACATACTTCTATTTAGTTCTATGTACATTGGCTAACTTCACACACACAACAAATACAACTTGTTCAACTATTCTCATATTGTCTTCATTTTAGTTAATTCCATTAATCTAGAATTTCAGCCTCAAGATTCTCTCAACTATCTAGATCAACTCACATCAGATTAGGGTTTTCCTCACTTGAAACCTTTACCAGTAAGCTACTTATTCATCGATCTACATGTTGTCATCATAAAAACATATGATAAGGTTTATCAAAGATCACCATACCTCTACATTGAGTTGCACATTTAATTCTGGTTCAAAGAATTTACTAAGAAGAGAATTCTATCAAATCCTAAAATCTCATATGCATTTAATGCATTATTGCAATCATTTGATCTAATTCTGATCTCGATCACCTTTGCAACCTATTCTGCCACCCTGGATATCAAATCTTCATTTAATTGGTAGCTTGGTGCAGCTAGACCAATTAACTCCTTCCTCTCTACTCGTCATTGATATTCAAGTTGGAATACTGGTTGTTGATCTTCTCTCTATTTCAAAGATCCTTTATTCATCTCGACACCTTTAAATCACCTCCTTTCAATTAGCTCTAGTTTGACTATCATCATTGATCCTCATCTCATGCCAATATCTTATTCTTGTCTATTCTTTACCGCTTGATCTCCACTATAGATCTATCATATAGCTCTATTGCTGGAATAGTTTACCAACTCTCTCTGAAGCAAGCAGGTCACACTGATATGCTTGCAATGTTATTTGATCAGGCCCAAAATCTACATGTCATCCATGTCATCACCACCTAATTCACAAGAACAATGTAAATTAGCACACCAAGCGATTATTCTTAGCCACCTGTTAGTCCTTCATCACAAATGGATCAAACTAACTTCTTGCTTTATCACTCCATTAGTGGGACATTAATCAATGTCCTATCGATACACTAAAGTTACATTGATGAAGCACATACACTCACCCATTGCTCTATCATTGGGGGACATGCTTCAAGGTCCTGCCAATACACAACCTTCACACTGATGGAGCAACTTTGCACCAACATTGTCTGATCAACCTTTGATCAATCTTCACCATTGAGCACATTCATATATTGTTTTCCATATGTGGGGTCCACCATCACACGTCCAAAATTCTCTCATCTCATGAGCTTGAAGATGAGCCCACACAAAACTTGTGGGGTGTATGACCATCATCTAATCTCAACCATTGTAGATTAATCTCCACCATTCCTCATAAATTTTGTAGGTCTTGATCAGGTCCCACTAGAAATCTTGTGCAGTGTGCAACCACCATCTGATCTTGCTTTCTGCCATGTGTCCTATCATTCACCCTTTGACTGTAACATCAATGCATATCAACCTTACTAGGTCTCATAGTTAGCATCATACACTCATCTCCCTATCAAAGAGAACTTATTCAATTTCCTAGCAATATGCAAATGTCTCATTGATGAAAGAGTCATTAGTTTCTTGGGGAGACATCCTTCAATGTCCTATCAATGACCTTTAGTCACACCGATGTAGAAACTTGATGAGATCATCTATCCATCTCATCACCATGTGACTACATTTTAATCCACAATGAGGATGTGGATTATGGTTCATCCAATCTTGTCATGCCATGTGTCTGATTCATCATCTTTTTCACCCATGTCATTATGATTGGGTCCCACTCAAGTACAACCTTCATGTTTCCATGTCTGAGAGACATCGACAAAGGTCTCACCAACACCATCCAGTCTTTCCAATAACATTCCAAACTTCTTATTGCTCCATCGCTATGTCACCAAAAACTTGAACTTTAGAACCTTTTGTTAGAGGTTACTATGATCTTAAAACCCATGGCATGCCGACAAATAGATATCAAGCTTTTAGAGAGACACCAACTTGACTCTAGTCGATAAGCACTCGTGATCCTGATGAAAAATTAATTTTCTTTCTGCATCGCCACATCGAAGAGACATTCCACATTCTTTCACCAACCACGTACTATCACTCTGATAAAGTTCTCCTTACTCCTTATCACTCCATCGAGGAGACTTATCTTGGACTCTTGTTGATACATCAATGTCTCTCTAATAATATAGCTATCTATCTATCAAAGAGACATGGAAAAAACTCTTCCTGACACCATATTGTCTCATTAACTATAAATCTCCATAGTTCCACCATTGCTATGTTGAAGAGGCATAGCCCATTCTCTCACTGATAATACACACTCACACTGACAAGAAGAATATTGACCCATTGAAGAGACATCTCCCAATATCTTGCTGATCTATTGGAGATGTATAACCTTGAAGCACTATGCAAAAGGGCCTACTGGATGATAGACAAAAGTTACAACTAATGCAACTGACAACCATCAATACCAAGTCAACAACAAAATAGAAATATGTTCTCAATTCTATGATTGTAAGTATCCTTAGGGTATAAATAATAAACCCTTACACCCAAGAGCAGAAATAATACATTTGTGGGTACATCCTTCACTTTCTCGACCTACACAATACCTTTCTGGAAGGATCTCGAGAAACCCATGTCGAATCCAATACATGATTTACCATCAAATACCTAGAATTAACTATTGCAAAGAGATGACACATTTTTTCAGCTATATAACATATTAAGCAACTTTCTCTTCTACACCAAAAACTAAACCACATACTTCTGAAGCCAGATCCATTGCATCTCCATAGCATCTAGGCATGCAACACTAATCTATCATTATGCCAACATCTTAAATTGCATGAGAAAATCCATTTCATCTCCTATCATCATGTCAAAAATTTCCCTTGCATAATTTGCACTTTTGACATCAATGATAACATTATATGCTTCTACATAGGATCCACACACTTCTCTTTGGATCCCCTTTTGAAATTAGTGACAACATATTCCAATAGTAACTCCATGTCCTTCTTGTGAAGTGTATAATTAGAGGTCTATTCACTACTTCCATCAAACCTTGAGACTGCTCGTTATCATATTTGTTCATAAGTATGCATCCTCCTCGTACAATGACTGTCTCTTCTAATCTGACCTTTGGACTGTAATGTGATTTATTTTCATCCCTCTAGCTTGTCCACTATCGTGATCACTATCCATATTTTCCTTGTGATGACTACACTTGTTATCTCTACCATAAGGATTTCCTAGGATCTCTAGTCTTTGACTATTCTCATGCATTATTGTTGTCATCATGGTTTGAGTTATCCCATAAACCTCTACTTTGTTGTCTAAGTGAAAAAGTTATGGATATAGGTAGGGTTATTTCCTCTACATTATTGTCATAATATAAAAAATATTTTATGCTTCTATCCATGACTATCTTCATGTTTTGCATTTACCTAAAGGAAGAGTTATCAAACCTATCATAAGGCAAGAAAAACCATTATTCATTTCAATCCATGCTTTCAATTTTTCATAAGTATGTTGATAAAGTTCATGCAAAAATAATAATTCTTTAGTGATCAAATTCTCTACACAAACAAGATCAATTAATATCCCATCAGTAGGCTTGTCATTGATTCTTCCAGCTATGTAAAGAGGAGGCCATCAGGTGCATGTTTGATTATGTCATTTTATGAGAAATAAATGTCAAGGGGCATATTGGTTTGGCTCTTATGAGGTTGAACTTCAATAAATCCAACCAGAGATTCCATAGAGTTTTCCTCATTATCTTTCATGTTATCATCATCCATGTTAACATTCATCACATCATTATTTGTTTCACTAGATTTGACAAAGTAAATGTTATGATTTGTCATAGGTTTAGTAAATATTTGCAAGTTTTAAATATGATGTGCTATGGACTTATTACATTGATCATTAACACCACAAATTTGAATATGATTAGAATCAATGAGGTCTTACACAAGATGTTTAAAATGCTTACAATGTTCTATATAATGTCCATTATGTCAGTGAAAATAAAAATTGGAATTTTGTCTATTGTTTGAAGGTAAAGGTTTAGTAGGATTGGGGGCTCTAGTTAGAGGTAAGGAAATTAAATTATTGTTTAAGAGCTGAAATATGATATTATGAAGGGTATCAGGTAGAGGGGTAAGTTTTCTATTCCTCTTCCCAAAGGAATATAGATTTGTCGTCTTTAGAGCAGCCACTTGGGTGTCAAAAATTTTAGTTGGTTGAGGGAGATTAAGTTGTAAGAATCCCTTATTTTGTTTCTTAAATGGTTGATAGTTGTTATGAGGCATGGATTCAGATTTTTTGGACAACTAGAGAGAGTTTTCGCTTCATGACTACTAATCAAATTTTGGTAATCATGAAAGGTTGTACATAATCGTGTAAAGGTGGGAAATTTCAACATCTCGAGTTTAGTTTGGATTTTTTTCTGTAAATTGGAAATAAAAATTCCTTGAAGGTCGATGTTAGGAATATTATTATTTATTTGTGAGTAAAGAAATTGGTATCGCACTATAAAATTAGTGACCTTTTCATGATCCTTTTGTTTACATGTTAATAAATCAGCTAAGGTCATCTTAGGACCCATGTGTATTTTGAAGTGGTTGTAAAAAGCATCAATAACTTTATTGAATGAACATATTGAGTTATTTGACAAAGAGAAAAACCACTCTAAAGTAGTATCTTTCAAGGATCTAGGGAAGAGTTTATCATCAAAAATGAATTCACTACATAGGGTTGTGTATGTGGAAAGAAGGCTAATAGGATATCCTTTCCCATCATATTTCTCAAATCTAGGAATATCTATACATTGTGGAATTTATGTTCTCAATATCTCCAAGGATAAAGGGTTGGTTTTGACATATTGTGAAGGTTGGCCATTTTTATTTTGACTTAGTGTAGCAATTTGTTGTTGAAGGGATGAAACATTTTACAAGAGTGTATTAAGGAAAGGATTATTGTTTGTGTTGTGAGATGGAGGTGAATAAGGTGGGGTTGTATAGGTATGCAAAGGATAAGTGGAGTGTATGTTTGTGAGGTCTAACACCCCACCGTGTGAACCCCAAAGGACAACAAACATTGCACATTTTTTTTTTGAAAGGGAACATTGCATAAGATTAATTTGTACATTCATTACATGCAAATCAATTATACATTTACAAAGTCATCTATTACCTCTGGGGTACATGGAACGGTCATTATGAATCCTAAAATTTTATCAACAAAAGTGACTAAAATCCAAGATTAGATAATGATGACATACAACCATTAATGATCAATAGATAGGAAAGGATATTCATCATTTAATAACAATTCAATTTGTAGTTCCATAGTACAATTGTGGAGCATATTTCCAAAGATACAACCTGTTGATGTGTTTTTTATGCACTTCTAAACACAAGCAGTGCGTAAGTGTACTACCTCTCTTGAAAGACAATCTTCCACAATTAGATTGCAGAACACTATCCCAAGGTCTCTAATGTCAGGTCTTGACAGTGCTTGGAATATCTCAGTTGTTTGATGTGATTTTCTGGAATCACAAGGTGGACTTACAGATGGATCACGAAGCAAGGGAAGGTGGATCTACAAATGGGGTTCTTAAGATGGACAAGTCACTGTGTGTTTGTTGTAGGTTCAAACAACTGTCTTGAACTCCATTTTGTCATTGGATTTAGCTTTACAATGTGCAATGAACCTTTTTTGGACCCATTTTCACTATGGACATATCGTATTGCATCATTAGCTTGAGATAACAAGCGCATTCTACCCTGATTTCCTTTATCCATTCCATATATGAATCCACCTTGCTCATTATTTGCTCCAACCTTTCCTTCCTATTACCAAAGTCCCATCGCCATACATCCATTAGCCAGTGATCGCCCTTCTTAAATGCAAGCTCCTCTTCCCATGTGGCTTCTAGAAATTGAAGGATAGCCTTGATCTTTGGAAAGGTGGAGTCGTATGTTGTAGGGAAGTCAGTGCATAGCCTCTTTGTGCCCTCCAAAGATTGCTGGAGGTCCAAGAACCTATTGGCTATCTGAACAACCCAGCCAATTCCCATGTTTCCAATGTATAAGACTCAGCAGAACCAACCCTCTGTAGTATTCTCCAAGTTCTTTCTTCTCTCCATATTATCGATTTGCTCTTTGGACAACAGTTGGGGCATAGTTGTGGATGTGGTAGGCAAGTCATCCATCGATGACCACTACTGAATATAATATGTTAAAGCAGCCACCTATGCTTTAAGTTCATATTTTGAAATCTTATCCTACCTTATCAAGTGTACCATTGTGGCCATTGACTCCTCAAGATGCCCCACCTTCTCTTCTCTGGTGGCGGTCCCTAGATCCATGGTGGAGACATTAAGTTATTCCTTCCTGACCTACCATAGGCATGGCTACTTGCATAGCTCGAGACCCAGAAGCATCCATCATTACCTTGGATCAGCTCGTAAGCTTCTTTACCTTCTTCATAGTGATTTGAGCTTGGGCTAAGATAGCTTCTAGTCTCGCTCTCAGGTCCTTTACTACGGGAGTTTTCTTTTTGAGCTGCTTTTCCAACAATTCTAGTACAACAAATTTTCCCTTAGGTGAATCATGGTCACCCTCGCTCCTCTTGGTCAAGGCCAAGGTTTTCGCTTTCTTATCTTCTGGGGACTTTTCTTTTTCCTTGGCAGCATCTCCTTCTTCTTCATCGGAGTCTTGGATGAACACAATATGTTTAATAAGAGGCTTGGCCAATGACTACTGTAGGGCACTTTCTTTCTTTTCCACTTCCTACCCTTTCTTTCCTTTAACTTGTTTAACCTCATGCACATGTTCTTTGAATTGCTTGATCTCAAGGCCTTTGACAACTTGGGCTTCTCCCTCAGTTTTGTCTTCCTGCTGCTATTCTTCTTCTTCAAGGAGTAGCCTTTCTACCTTCGATTTGGTGTCCTTTGGCTATCGGGCCAGTTCTTCTTCAAGATCATTGTCAAAGGCATGCATGATTACCTTGCCACTAGTGCTATCTTCCTCGTCCCCGCTCTCTGAGGAACCAGTTCCCTCCTCCTCATAGGCAACCCTGTCAATAATGCGATGTTCATACTCTGGGTGCTCATGATATTCATTAGCCTCCTCCTCAAAGGGCTTTGAGGCCTCTTGTTCTTGCTCCTCCCACTCCTTGGAAATTAGCATGGTGGCCTCCATGGTAGGCGGCCCTGTCAGAGGCTGTGAAGGTTGGGCAGTGGTGAGGACCTGAGCCAAGGCTGCCTGAAGCATAGGATCCATGAGGATCTGGGAGAGCTCAGAAGGGTTATTCTGCATGTGCTTTGAGAAGGCCTCAAGCAAGGTGGGAGCAGGCATTGGTGCAGCCACCATAGGTAATCGAAGTGACGTAGTAGGTGAAATGGCAGCAGAGGAAGGAGGTGTTGTCAAGGTGGAAGAAGAGTCAATTACAATCATAGGCTCAGTCGGGGGGTGAAGAGGCAAGATGAACAGAGATATCCACCATCGGTGGGGAAGCGACGACCATAGCCAGGGAGGTAGGTGGTGTGATAGTCGAGGCAGGAAGAGCCAAGATAGGCTTGATTTGATTAGTACCTTCTACTTCTTCTTTTGTCAAGAGTTGTTCCATTGTACCTCCTATTTTCTTAAGTATTTTGGAGGGTGAGCCTCCTGGATCCTTCCTTGTATAGACCTTGGGGTCAGGAGACTATTATGTTTTTGTCTCCTTTCTCTTCTTAGATCTGGTGACCGAAGGAGACTCGGATGTCCTGCCAGTTGAAGTGGTGGTAGCAGCATCATCTGTGGAACTTGGCTCACTTTTGAGTCCTTCATAAGTCATAATCACTTCCTACTATTTCAATTGGGCTATCTATCCATCAAGCCACTCCTTAGTACAAGCAAGGATTAGCTTGGTTATGATATTAAGGTTATCGACCTCTTGCTCATCCCAGTCTATTGTTGGTAGCAATAAATTGGTGACTACATGGTACCTAGGATCCATCAAGGTGCTCTTGTCCTCTTGAACTTGATCTGGGATGGGAAAGGGCTACACCTTTCTTATGAAATACATTGTCATTTGCATGTAGTGCCTCACATGTACCTCTTTGGAATCTTGACAATTCCCCCAAAAGTCTTCAATGTGGTGGAGATGAGCGAACCCTTGCCCCAATGCCTTCCTTACGTGTCCATATGGGTCCATCCATGGGCGAGCAGTATGCAGGTGAAAATAGTAATCCTTGAGTTCTTTCTTGGAATTAGCAACACATTGGGAGGTTTGTAGTCTATACATGCCCTAGCCGAGAGTCATGGGATAAGAGATCCCTACTATGTGTTTGCCATTGAAAATTGCCTGTATGTGTTGGAGCTGCCGAGAAAGCTCCAATAGGATGATTCGATCGTTGGGGTATCGAGGCAACTTGTTTGGCCTTTCAGTGAAGGCCTAGCCACAAATGTATGTGAACTTTGGGTATTGAATGAAGAGGAAGGCATACTACTTCAAAAATTCCCTGGCACTATGGGAAACCATCCTCTTGAAGTCTCCAACAATCATTCTGACAATATGGCTGATGAAGGCGTCATTCACTTTGCAATACTCCCTTTTGAAGTTTCTGTATTTGAGCTAGTGGTATCTATCATAGACCTTGAGTCTTCGCCCTTGCTCCTCATTAGATGCTACAAACAACCCATTGTACTGCCTCCGCTTCACCAAGGAATAGATGAGATAGGAAGCAATATAGAACTTGGAGCTCTTTTTTACATTGATGAACTACTCATGGAAATAGTTGCTAATTATACCTCCCCAATCGAATGAAGTCTTTGTTGTAACATCATCATTCCCCCAAAGGATCTGCTCGATGAAGTACACCATCCACTCCTAAAAGAAGGTAGTTGTAGGGAGGCCCATCACTCTGCTTAGCATTATGACCAAGTCATGATAATCTCCTGAAAGAAGGCAGTCGTAGGGAGGCCCACCACTCTGCTTAGCATTGTGACCAAGTCGTGATAATCTTCATGGAAATTACTATAGAAGAGTTCATGAGGAAACTTCGCAGCGCTGCCCCACTTTTCCTTAAGCCAATGCTAATTTATTGACCTTTTACACCCTGCTAGATTGTCATCCCATGCTGCTTGACATTCTTTAATGGTGGGCATTTCAATTTCTTGGAAAGTAGGGATATGGAAGGTTTCTATGATTCCTTCAGCCGACATGTCGGGGAGAACATTACCATCCCTGTTGACAATTGTTCTTGTATTTGATTGACACACCTGCCGATAGGCCATGACAAGCTCTAGGGCTACAAGAGATGGAGGGAAGCTAGTTGCCTTTGCTATTCTGCTCTACCTTATCAGCCTTGTATTCTTGGTCATTGGATTAATCCTGACCCTTTGTGTGAATTTGTCAATATTGGCATGGTTGATGTTAGTATCAGTGATCTCCTTCCAGTTCGTGGTAACCTTTGAGTGGAGTGGCTCACCCTAGAATTGGTATTTCATTTGGTCCTCATCCTCTTTCCCTTGAGGAGTCTTTCCTAACTTCTTTCCCTTGTACCTTTCGACGATTGCTCTCAAAGGTCCCGCACCTGATTCCATATGTTCTGCAAGCAAGAGTGTAGTGAGTGTAATTGATCACAAAAACATCCATGTTAGTTGAAATCCCAAAGATAAAATCCATTTCAAATAACCCATCAAGCATAACATGATACTTTATTTCTCGATGCCATCGGTCTTTTGATTAAGGGCATTTGGATAGTTCGAGCTTGGATGGCCGGACTTCCCTGGTAGGAATGTTGTTTTGGAAAGGAAAATAGGGCGGAGGGCTCCCATTGATTCTCCATGATCGAATTTGATAATTAAAAAGGTTCGCAATAAAGAAGACTAAGATTAAGCACATGGGTCGAGATCATATTTCAAATTGGGCTCATTTGGATTAGTTTAGGGACATCTAGAGGTCCATGGCTAGAAAGCCATTCAGAGATAGCTGTTTGGAATAGCCAGGAAAAAATGGAGTTTTGGGAGTGGAACTGTGGGGTCTGGGGTCTAGAAAATCAAAGGGTAGCCAGGTACATTCATCATTTGGGACAGCAATCACCAGATGGAAGTCCAGAGCCTCAGGCTCGGTAGGGGGGATGGCAAGTCGGCGTAAGGTCTCCATGGCAGGGTGAGGTCTTGGTGAGAGATGAATGTCCCACCGACAGTCGAGAGCAAGACTAGACTTAGCATGAGGGTCCATTGTTCACTTTTTTTTTCGGTCTTGCGGTGGTTGGAAGGGTGGAGCCCTGAGCTCGGAGGGGCGGGCAAGATTTTCCCCTCAAAATGGCGGATGAGGAAAGGACTCCTAGATGGTGGAACCTGGAGGTCGGATGGATGCCGAGCATGGATGACCTGGTTCTGCTATATACGTATTTCATCTGTAGTTTGCTATATTTCCCCATTGAATCAATCGAGTTATGCATTTTTCATGTCTAGGTCCATATCAGCATAGGACCATGACTGTCTTCCTGACACACATGTTGTCTTATTCTAACATTTGCATGATACTAGTTTTATCGGCATAACTCCTTTGATGTCTCGACGATCACAAGTCTTGTGCATTCACCTATCAGCAGAGGTTTTGTTGTTGGGGTTGTGTCTTATCAAACTTAGTTCGTCTCCCTAACTTGCATATATGGGTCCTTGGTGAGAGTTGGATTATCGGCAATTGTCATGACAATTTTGTTTTGTCACACTGATCGGCATGTAAGGGATGCATATCGGGGGGAGTCATTGCTATCATTGTAAGGTCTTAGCAAGAGACCTTTGGTCTTGTAAACCTTATGCATGGATTCCCTTTGAATATACTTACGATGAGACTACGGTGGATTCTATTAGCATAAGGTTTGTTGTATCCCACCGAATGACATTTGGGTTTCATTTTGGCCAAGCATGAGTTTGCGGCAGGAAGTCATAACGAAAAGGTCAGGTCTTGCCGATAGGTAACGATGGCTTTCGGTGTGAGATCTGCTTTCTCTTAGTGAACAAAGGGCTAGCTTGAGGTGGCTTTTGGTGAAACAAGAGCACTCTGGATGAGGTTTCCCCAACATCATTTTGTCTCACCAATATCATGATGAGGTCTCTATCGGTAAGAAAGCCAAAATGTCTTGGCGAAAGTGAATAAAACAAAACATAATTGCTTAGTGTAGCTTATTTGCTTCGATGTATATTCCTGGTGAGGTGCTCAGGGTTTCACCAAATGGAATGATGAAGTTGCCCTGTCGGCATGATAATGGGGTTGTTATAGTGACATGTGAATAAGTGGGTGCCCTCAGTGAAACATTGTATGATTGACATAGGGTCTCCCCGACACTTGAAAGCTATAGTGAAGTGGGTAAAGTAGATTATGCATCTCGGTGAGAGTCTTCTTTTGTCTCAAAGACCAGAAGTTTCAGTCATTGTGAAAATCTACCTCGAAGAGAGGTCTCACCGACACTCAAATGTCCTGCCAACTATCAAGGTGCAGATCGAGCCTCCAGCCGGCATCGGCCATTGGAATTTCTCATCTTGTGTTCATGGAAATGGGAAATCCAGAGCCCAATGGATGGAAGGCTAGGGAGGATTTCTTTTTGAAATGGTAATCATGGGATAGAGCTCTGGAGGGTGGAGCTCGATACGGTCAAGGTCATTCAAGGTTCAACAGAATTTTCCAAATGGCGAAAGGAAGCTTGGGACCCAAGCGGTGGAAGGATTTCATGTACTCGCCAAAAGAAAATGATATCATTGTGATGTCCCAGTGAAGGCATAATGTCTTGCAAAAGATGATGGGTCTTAGGGCAGTGCAGAGGAAGCCCTCAGTGAGAGATGAATGTCTCCCCGACGGAGAATGAAGGGTGGAATCCTAGGAGTGAAATCCCGGATACCCTGGCTCGAGAGACCCAAAAGCTATTTGGTCATCTATTTTGCTAAGTCATCATTAACAAGGTGAGCGTCTGAGCCCGAGGGTCATGGATGCCCCTGTGAAGAATTGTCGCGTGGAGATAAAGCTCCAAATTGGTCAAGAGGATGCTGCGTTGGTTTACTCAACTTTCGAGGACATGGGTTTTGTTCGTTATGCCATATTTTATCCTTCACATGTTGTTTTGATGGTTATTGTTCATTTTAATCCCTAGAAATCATGAAAACAATGTTCAGGAGGGTGAACGGAGGACCTACCTCGAATACTCGATGCGGGGAGGTGTGGGATCCACTTATGATCGATGAGATGATGGCGAGAGTGATGAGCGTGAAGGTCTTGAAGACGGTGGGCTCCTCCAACAAGTTCTTTGATCACTCTCTATGGCTTTATAAAGTGAAAATGACAGGGATGAACCTTCTATTAATAACCCAATCACCATTAATGGCCTCACTAAATGTAGGTATGGCGAAGAAAGGAAGTTGGTGAATTTGAATTCACCGACGACGATGGGAGACCTGGGGTCTGGCGACTGAGAGGGCACGGGTCAGCGGCCATTTGATAAGTTCCTCTTGGAGATTCACTGGCATAAAATGGGAGGTCAGAGCCCAAAAGGTGTAACTCCACCAGAGGTTCACCGTGAGAAATGGCGAAACATTCACGAAACCCTAGGAGCGGAACTCCGGAGTCCCGGGCCTAGAAGGTCAGATAATCGTCAAGATTTCACTGATTTTAGCATATGGAAAATGGGTGTCTGAACCCCAAGGTCCGGGAGGATGCGAGCCGAGCACTGTTTGGAATGGCGGGTGTAATGGAGAAACTCGGCAAGGGAAACCCGAATGGCCAGGCCTGGTAGGGCCCGGGGCCATTGGCAGGGGCAAACAACCAGAGAGATGCTATGAGGCACCAAAACATGACAAAATTAAAAAGGGAAGGAATGGTCAACTTATGGTGAGACTTTGAAGCAACATTGATCATCCAGGACACCCAAAATGGGGCACGCAAAATGAGGCGATGACAAAAATGACCTAGCAAGGAAAAAGAAAAGAGGGTCCCCATTCCGAACAAGGCATGTGTGCGAAAGGCACAACACAACCTATCCTGATTACATTAATACACTACATAATTCTTCCCTTATAACAACGGGAAGAGTACATCAAGTACAAGAGTAATTACATCAATGAAGAATAAGGTACAAGGCGAAGATCAGTCTTCAACAAAGAGAAGCTCTGATAACTCTGCATCTACTTCCGCAACACGAACACAAACTGAGAACCTAATGGGGTGCATAGCACATTCCACCTGACCATGTGAACCCAAAGGCCCACCCCCCATGCTAGGAGTTGATAGGAAATACCCACGACCAAGACAGGCAAGTAGAACAATCACAAGACTAAACTACAAGGTCAACCAAAAAATATCATACAACAATCTCAACAACCACTTACAAGGTGACTGCTTCTAGAGGCATTCAAAGGAAAATCAAGGGATTCTAACACTCCAATATTCATATACTCCCAATTGAACGGTGCACAAATACTTGGGTTCCCAAAGAAACTCACATCATGGGACTCCAAAATGACTATGTAAAATCTACAAAGGAGACAAGTGTAGAATAAAAGTAATAATCATGACAACTATAATTCCCACATTTTATTCTCTAAACAAACTAACATTCTATATCATAATTTTTCAATTATCATCCACTTTATGACTCAATTCAAGTCTATAATTAAATTGAAATTTCTTAAACAATACTAAAAGTTTGAAGGAACTCCTTTAGAAGCATTACTCCTATATCATTTCAAGTTGAGAAACAATAGGGTTTGAGGTCTTATAAAGATTCAACCATGAGCATCTTAATGACAACATAACCTTATAGTTAACTTTGTCTGGTTATATATAAAGATGGATCATCTATAAACAAATTGTCTAAACCTTACATACACATGATGCATATTTTCAAGATTCATGAAAACACAAATACCATGAAAACTTAGCATAAGAGGTTATGTGCTAGGGTTTTGATAACTATGGAAACTCTTTCACAACCATGAACACATATTTATTTATTTTAACTTTGTGTCATTCAAATCAGATATTTATCATTCCAATGTTAACAACTCAAGAATAGTTTGATAAATTTTCATCCATAAAAACATATTGTTTTTAATATTGAATTCAAAATTATATTTCAAAAATATAACTAATTTAAAAAATATTCATTAATATTATTATTTTTTTGTTATTTATTTTTAATTATTATTTAAATAAGCATTTATTTATTCACTTTAATTTATATATATATATATATATATATATATATATATATATATATATATATATATATATATATATATATATATATATATATATATGTATATATATATATATATATATATTATATATATATATATATATGTATATATATATATATATATATATATGTATATATATATATATAGTGGATTATATAAGTTACTATAAAAATATAAACAACAAATTAAATGAATACAAAGCTAGTAAAAAGAAGTCTCCCCTCTTTCTTTCAATTTTTTTCTTAAAATTATTAAAACCTATTACATTGTTTTTTTATTACCTTTCATAATTTAAAATCAATATACTTCCATTTAAAATTAATAAGGAACATTTTATAAAGTTATTTATATTTAAAATGAGGGCTTTATATTTTAATGGGCCCCCTTTGGGAAATGTGGACACTCATAAAAAAACCCTACCCCTTTAGTATTAAGTCCTTTCTATAAATTTCTTCAGATTTTTTATTTATTTTTAAACAAAAGTGGTAGGCTACTTCTAATTTTATTTATAATATTTTATATTTACATATTGTTGGTTCAGGCAGACATACTGGCGGGATAGACCCAGCAAGAAAACCCCCAGTTGTAGTCCAAGTAACTATTTTTACAATTCAACATATAGACCAGAGTGGTCAGCTAGACTTTTACAAAACACTAATTCCTTCCCTTTACAACTGAACTGAATAAGCCAAAAATAACCTATTAGAATATAAAAACTATATATATATATATATATATCTTATTACAAAATCTTAGCCCTTTACACATATAATGCTTTATCATGAACACTGCTAAACTAGAAACATGGTCAACATTAAAAAGATGCAAATTTGCTTTCAACACTTTGAAAGCCATTAACCGAACTTTCTTTTCTTTCCACATGTTTTCCTTTACAATGACAATCATAAGATGGGATTTCTTTGTTAATATCAGGTACATAATGGTAACAAAACTTCGTTTTAGCTGAAAAACAAGAACTGAAGCAAATGAACAAGGCAAGCAATTTATAACCAATTTTCTCATGCTTGTTCGCATGATGGAAGCATTGGAGAATACACCTAGTAAGAATAGCATGGCTGAAAGATATCCAAGGATACATTTTGACTATCAGCTTTCCAGATTACAATGCCAACATTGTACCATCAATGCCACCAATAAACTAGCTTTAAAATATAATTCCTTCCAAAAATAGTAGTGAAATACCATTGTAAACAACTGAATATTCTGGTAGAAATTTTTAGCAATGCCACTTTTGCTATTAATCTTCAAACCGCAATATCCCTACAAGATGCCCAATGCTCCACATCATTTTTACATTCTGACATTGTTTGCTTAGTAGTTCGACAGAGTTGCCCTGATTGAATGCAATCTTTCTTATCAAATGTGTATATAAGTACAACAAGTTCCTTAGAAAGCCATGACATATGTGACCACAGATGCCATCGTATGGCTTGAATAAATGAATGAACACAAAATCCTACAAGCTGATCACAAAAATCCTCAATAGTACCATTCTAACATAGATTGCATAGCAATTCAAAAGAGATGCCCTGACCAAATGCAACAAGTGCCTTAGAAAGCCATGACATTTGAGGCCACACATGCCAACATAGGGCTTGAATAAATGAAACAACACAAAATCCTGCAAGCTTAGTATCGAGATCATCTAAGTGATGATGCAATAACATGACGACCAATATGATGTAAGCTGATCAAACAGGGCATTTAACTAAGACCAAACTTGCTATAATTTCAGAAGCCTTGCTTATCTTGATTGATTAGTTCAATCAAATTTGGGAATGCCTTTATGTCTATCAAAACATTTGTGTCCTTCAAATAATTTTGTTCGCTACCCATCATTGCTAAATAATCAACAAATTTATTACCTTCATGGTATGTATGTGTAATTATTGACCTTTCTAATTTATCAATTAAGAACCAAACTTTATTAAGCACATATTAAAGATTCCAATTTTGAATTCTCCTCACCCTGAGTGCATTAATGATAATCAAAGAATCCCCTTCTATATGTAGCTTTGAGAAGCCCCCCTAAATTTCCAATTCCATACGATGTAGTAATGCTTGTGCTTCAGCGTAATTATTTGTGGCATTAGACAAGTAAAAGGAATATGCTACTAGTACTTCCCCTGCCTCATTTCTGAAGCATACACCCACACCTAAAAGTCCCGGATTACCTTTAGAGGCTCCATTGAAGTTCAATTTCACAAAACCCTTTTGTGGAGAAAGCCAAGAAACTGAAGCTCTATTTACTTTTGAAATATCCTTTTTAGAAAGACTACCATTAAATGGTAGTTTAATGGATTTCCAATTTTTTAGAATTAAGTTGTCCCAATTGGTGAATGAAGAGTTTATAAACTTATCCCTTTGGACACATGAATTGACTCCCTCTAAAATAGCTTTCTCAATTTTTAAGATTAGCACTTCAATCGATGATTTGGTTTTCCTGAAAATCCTCATATTTCGTTCCCACCAAATATTCCAGATCACAATAGTAGGAATGATGATCCATATGCATGTAAAAAAAGAGGACTTGAATATAACTGACTAGGCTTGGAATAGTTCCCATATTGTGTTCGGGAAAGGGAAAGAAATTCGAAGTCTGCTTTGGATAAAATTCCAACATTCATTTGCCACTACACATTGAACAAACAAATAGTCTACTGTTTTAGGTTCCAAATCACATAAGGGGCACTTGAAGGGTTCAACAATTCTCAATTTAACTAGACAATCACTTGTTAAAATTCTTTTCTATAAAGTAAGCCATGCAAAATTACCAGCATTTGGAAGGACTTTATTATTCCAACAAAAATTGTAAGCACGTTGAGGTTCATCTGAGTAATTTGATTTTTCTAAGCCTACATGGCCTTCTTTAACTAAATATGAACCAACCTTTGATGTTGACTATATTATTCTGTTAGATTTTGAAGATAAATGAACTATTCTATCTTTCATTGAATTATTAAATAATGCTACTTGCTGATTATTTAACAATGAAATTGGTGGAGACTTCCAATTTACCTTTCTCGATATTGAATTTGAGGATCGAACATAATCCAACAAGTTTTCCCCAAGCTTGGGACAAAATTAATTTTGTTTCATACAAATCCTAATTAAAGGCCAAAGGAGGCTTTCCCAACCATGAATCTTTCCAAAATTTGACACTTCTCCCATCGCTTACTTCCCAAGAAGAATGCTCTATTATAAGATTTCTACTGTTTATAATAAAGTTCCAAGTTCCAAATTGCTGAACCCTTTGGAGGATCACCCACCATGAGAATTCTAAGTGGGATGGCACTATCCAATTATTTTGCTTGCAAAATTTTCACCCATTTAGCCTCCGAACATGTGTACATCTTCGGATTTCTTTAGATTTATTAACAATGGTTTAGGAATCACTTTAATTTTGTCTTGTAAGAATAGCTTTATAAGTTCTTATATTTCTATGGAATAATGAGTAGCCATGTTTTCTTTAACCTTAGCCCCATCTCACCGTTTCTTTTCTACCACTTTATGTAGATAAGATTACAGAAGTATGTGTAAAAAAAACCATTACCTTGCCCTAAATGCCCTAAATCTCTATGGCGCAGCATTGGGTGTCGGAGGTATGAGTGGTAAGGAGATCAATGAAAGATAGAGGAATTAAAATGATACCAGGTAGTAGTTGGATTGGAGGCCATAAAAAGGTGCATGCTTTCTACGTAAAAACAGATCGCATCCCCAGTCACAAAAGATCTATGCAAAGTTGGAGAAGATTGGTTTGGCAGATGAAGGCGGCAGGATATTTTATGGATTCAAGACATTTACTTAATGCTGTGGGGAAAACAACAAAATAAGTAAAATAAAGAATTATTTATCTGCTACCGTAGTGAGAAGTTGGAAATTGTATATATTTTCTTTTTCTTGTTAAATCTATCCCCTGGAGCAACTATTAGAGTTTTCAAGAGCCTTCGAGTAAGCTCTGACAACCACACTGCAACTAAAACTACCTCCTCACAGTTGCAAGAGAATTTCTTCTAAAAGATGCGAGCCTTTTTCCATCATTCTATATAGCTGTTGGAAAATTCACCATCATTTGATTTAGGGAGGGCGAGAATACTTTTATGGAGATTATCGGTGCTGCTAAGAGAAACAATCCAAAAAATAGGCTTGCACTATAATAATTCGCACCATACCAGATATCCCGTAATAATGAAAGGACATCCATCAAGCATAATAAGCACAAAAAGGATTGTTGTAAGGGCTTTAGAAGCTTTCAAGCTAATGCAATTAGCAAGTGTAAAGTCAACTTTTCAACTGGAGCCAGCATCCTCCTGCCGCGCATCTCAAGGGAGCTTTGGAGTGGGATATGGACATCCTCCAAAGCATAACGGTGAAAGAAAATTGGCAGATGCTGTAGTTGCAACTGCATTGGAAGATATGTATGCACACTGTGGTGCAAAGACAAGGCATGAGAACTGTTTCCCAGAATGCCTCACAGAGGTGTCAGCTCATGAAATGAAATGCAACGGCTGCAGGATGTGCACAAATGGACTTTGCAAGGAAGCTCTCATAATCTTTGAATTAATGAAGCACTCTATAACACGTCCTAACATTGCAAGCTTTACTGGTGTTCTAGGTGCGCGCAGTCATGCAGATTTGATGGATGAGGGCTGCACAAACTTCACACTACAGTAACCCCTATTGCATTACATATATAGTTAATCATTAGGAGTAGATGGTTGATCTTGATGGCGGAAATTGCTATCTTGGAGACAACCAAACCTTACTACAAGGGTGCCAGTTAAGCCAGTGGTGCCTCTCACCCAGCTGCGCTGGTGGATATATATGCATAATGTAAAGCACAGACAAGGCATGTGGCTATTTGACAAATTGCCCTGACGGAATGTGATCTCATGGAATGCAATGATTGCAGAATATACACAAGACGGATTTGTTGAAAAGGCTTAAGAAAATTTTAAACAAATGCTACTGGCGGTCCAAAAGCCAGATCCCACTACTGTCGCCAGCATCCTCCCTGCCCTTGCCAAAATAAGAACTTTGGAACAGGGTATGGTCATCCAGCAAACTATAACAGTAGGGGAATATTTGTCAGATGATGTAGCTGCAAGAGTGCTGATGGACATGTATGCAAACAGAAGCAAAGACAAGGCACGCACACTGTGTGACATAATGTCTCAAGAAAATGTTATCTCATGGACTGTAATGGTTGCAGGCTAAGCACGAAATAAATTTGTTTAAAGACTTTAGAAACTTACCAGAAAATGTGATTTGCAGGAGTTAAGAGGCTCTTGTCGCTGCCCTCCCCTCTCCTATCTAAAACCTTTCCTGTTTCCCCTGTCTCTCCAGCTGCCTTTTCCAAAAGTATTTAGAAACCTTCAAGTAAATGAAGCTGACAGGTATTAACTCAGTTTCATGCAAAAGACAGGTGTGCAAAATGTAAAATAGTAAGGAAGACACGTGAAGCCCTTTAATTTTTTTTTATTTTTTTTTTAGAAATATATTATTTGCCATGCTTGCAAATTTCATATTAATTTATTTATTTCTTTTGAGGAAAGTTTTGATATTATTAAGTCTTATAATATTTTTAATACTGAATCCATAAAATCAAAAAGAAAATAATATTATCATTAGTAAATACATTAAAAGATAATTTGATTCAATTTACCCTTTAGTAATGAGCAAAGTGACAACAAATTATTTAATTTTACCATTTAAGCTATCAATTGTTTACAATTAATTAAATAAAACTTATAGCTAAGAATTACTCTTACTAATAAAAAAAAGATCAAGATAAAAAATTAATAAGGTAAATGATCAATGATTAGACTCAATTGTTAACATATAAGAATTGATAATATAAAATAAAGAACATTGGTATGGATGGATATATGAATTGAATGCGATGAAGGTTATTTAAACTAATAGAAAATATCAATTCACTAAGGAGGTAACTAGTCTACAAGAAAAGGCAAGGTCTAGTTAAAAATATAACTTATCTATCACGAGTCTAACAATATACTTATTGCCAAAAATGTAAGAATCGATTATTTGATACACATGAAGAAAAGAATAAACGATGAATACAACGTGACTTTTTTTTTTCTAAATCCAATACATATTATTAATTGAACATGTGACTTGTAAATCAAACTTTTTATCCAAAACTAAAATAAATAAAATAAATAACTCTATATATATATATACTCTTAGTTGTTTTAATCACATAACCCTCATTTTATTCATTTTTCCTTTATTTTAAACTATTCTCAAATCATTTTATCTATTTTATAATATTTATTTATTTATAAAATAGCTAATAATTATTTACATGTAAGTTCTAAAGCAACTAAATCTTTTATCTCCCTTATTCATTTAACATGTCCCAAATATCCTTAAAATCTTTTATTATTGCTTTACTTAATTTAACTATGAATATTTAGAAGAAGATATATATAAATACTTAATGTGAAAGTATATGAATTCATAAATTTTAAATAAAAGAACTATCTTTATAATCTTCTTGATGAGTTATGACCTTAACCATTTTTAATAAAATAGTAACTATGTGATCAATAGTAAATCTAACAAATCTCACCTTTGGAAGAAAATGACACTAGAAGTTATTATTTCAAATCTTTTATGATAACCTAGAGATGCTATACATTATCTTAAAACAAAGTCAACATGACCTCACAAGTCATAAACAAACTTACTTACACATCATGAAGGGCTATTAGCGGAAAGGCACTACATGTGGGGAGACAGATTAAGAGATATGAGATTTGAATGCACAAAGATAAAGGGATTGCTAGTGGAATTACCTCAGTATTGACATTTCTAATAGGCTGCATGGTTGTTGTTAGAGTTGGGTTATTGTATGTTAGAAAAGAGGTTATGGTTGTGGAAGGAGGAATCAAAATTCCACCTTGACTTTGAGTGCACCTCAAAGCATGAGCACAACTAGCTACTATAGGAAAATGTTCATCAATAAGTGAGCTAAGCTACACATAATATCTATTCCTTATTCATTATCAATCATTCTTCTCATGTTATCTATTACATGAATGGCACTACCAACAATGTATTTAGAACTCACAATGTTTTTCAATTTAACTAGTTCTTCATCCATTCTCCTAAGGTTCTCATGATGGAGATTAGCAACCATTGTTTTGTCAGTCACATTAGTTGTGGGTAGAGAAGTCATGGGAAATGAAGTGTGAAAGCTATAGTCCATAGTGGGTTGACTAGTGTCAACACTATGAGTGAAAGACTTAGAAAACTGAAGTTACATGATGAATGATGTATCATGGGATGATATGACTCTTGAACTATGTCTCATGATAGTATTGGCAATAGGATTCCAAGTTGTAAATATCATACAAGTTTCAAAAATCAAGGTGCACCCAAAATGGATAATAGGTAAAATGCAATGAAATACCCTAGAATGTAAAGTGTAATGCAGGTATGTAAAAGCAAATTTTAGATTTAAAACAAGGTAAATTTCTAATTATGCTATTCAGAAACATGAAAATGATGTCTTTTAGATGCAAATTTGAATTCAAACAATGCACTAAATTTGAAAAATTAAGCTTAATATGAATAATTTCAATTAACAAAAATTCTAGAAACTGAAATAGCAATCTGAATACAACAACATATAATGCAAAAATAATGATTTTAATGCTCATAAATTTAGGAAAAGGCCTTGATTAGGGAATCATTCACCCATGTGTGAATGGGTCTCACTTCAGGGGTTTTAAAAATTAATTTGCAAGTTTTTGAGATGATTTCTATGGTTTTTTAATTCTAGATTCAAATAGGAAGTAACAATTTTGGATTTCTACAAAATGGGGTATAAATGGAAGTGAAAAATAATGCTAAATGACAAGCAAAAAGACCTAATTTGGAATGCAATTTTAATTCAACTTTTTGTTTTAAGTTGTTGAATCATGTAATATTGTGCAAAAGCTATGCAAAATGATTCATATTTTTGAATTTTCTAGATTTTAAAGACAACAAAAATGCAAACCTAAAACCCTAAATTAGATGCAAACTAATGCATGTAAACAAACCTAAATGAGTTTCAAATCAATTCAATGCAATGTAGATGAATGGAAACCCTAGATCTAAGGCTGAAAGGGGACTCAAAAATTAGAAAGATACAATGCTCAAAAGTTAGGTTCACCAAAATGAAATGGAAAGAAATAAGGGGGTTTGGTGTTTTCCCAAAATGGAAAGGTGAGTCCAAAAGGGGAAAATAGGCCCTATCTCTCTACTTTAATTAGGAAATGAGATCCTAACAAAGAATTGACTAACAACCCTTAGGTGAGTCAACCCTTTGTGGGAATCTTTAGATATCCTTATAACCGAAGAACGAGGGTCAAGGTCAAACAACACTTTGGGGAGAAAAACTAAAAATTGTAAATCAACTCCAAAATGCAATCTAAAACTTGAAAAAACAATATTAAAGTCAATATTAGCATAACCAAAAAATAGAATGTAGATCTAAGAAGTATAGGAACATGTGTACCAGTCACCAAAATTTATTTCAGAAGATGATTTACAACTCATTCACCTATGGGAAAATGGGTCCAAGAGCAGGGTCTTTCTATAACTTTTAGGAGCCTCTGATGCTAATCTATAGCCTCTGATTTGTCTAGGTCTCATAGTTAGAATTTTGGAAATAACTTTGGGATCTTAGTTTCTACGAGATGAAAACATTTTTGACAAATTTTACAACTTTGACAACTTTTCAATCTTGAACTTTGAAAGGTCTTCAATCCTTCTTCAACCTAAACCTTCAATCACACATACAAGAGAGGAAAAATGTCTTTTTTGTGAATGGGGGTTTTCCTTGTTCAAACCCTATTTTGGTAATCAAACCTTGAAATGAAATAATGAATGAAAGAGGGAATGAAGAATGAACAATGCTATATTACCACTCAACAAACCCTTGAATGAAACCTTGATAATGGAGATATGAAAAATAAAACTTGCATAAAATGGCTTCAATAGATGTGGATCTTGATGCTTGAAATGGTCCTTTGAATGCTTGAATTTGACCTTACAACCTACATTAGAATGTTAGCTCTGAAAACATGCATGATGCGAGAAGACTTTGACATGATGAATAGATCTTAATTTATTAATATACCTTTGAATGCTCTTGAAAGTTCTCTTGAATTTCTAGGATGCTCTCCAAAAATTCTCTTGAAAGTACTTATGAAAGTCTAGGTTGCTCTTCAAAAATGCTAGGTGAAGCTTAGTGAAGTAACCTTGTATTTATAGACATGTATCCTTAGTTATCTAAAATTCAAATATCACAAGGCACATTGAAATATGCTTTTGGAGACATTAAAATACCACCATTTAAAACATAATCTAATTTTAGGTCCAAATGTAATGCTCTTGAAAGTCCTTATGAAAGTCTAGGTTTCTTTTCAAAAATGTTAGGTGAAACTTAGTGAAATAACCTTATATTTATAGGTATGTATTTTTAATTTCCCAAAATTCAAATATCACAAGACAATATTGAAATATAATTTTGGAGACATTAAAATACCATGAAAAAGATAAATTTAAATTTAGGTCCAAATGTCTAGGGAGGACCCATTCACCCATGGGAAAATGGGTCCCAAGTCCCTATTCCCACAACACACATTACTCAAGGTAAAGTGTTATGTTGAGACATTAATTATTGTCAGATTTCCCCTCCACAAAGTGTAATTAAATGGACTTTTAAATGAATTAAAGGTCTAATCAAGGCATAATTAGGCTCAACTTAATTAAGAGGGCCTAAAAAAGTGTTTAAATATAAAGGGGTAAATTTTACAACACAAAATTCAGGCATTACTAAGTCCATTTTAATAAGGAGGGTCCAAACAAGTTAGAAAATGTAAAGGGATACATATTTCTACACTACACCTTTATATATTCTTTGTGATTGCATGTGTGTAACGTGATGCCCTATATTGTGCTTCTTGGCATGTCTTTATGTTTTTGAGCTTTTGTTGGATGAACCTTGACACTTTTTTGTTGCAAGAATACAAAGGAAGCAAACATATCATGACATTGTTCTATTTGCATCTCAAGTCTTCTATCTATCACAAAATTGTTTTTTTCTTTCTTTCTTGTGTTTTCCTTTTAGGGAAAATGTAAGGAGTTGAGACATTTAGGTATTTTCCATGTTAACTCTAAAGCTTCTTTTTTTTCACTCTTTATGTGTCATTCCTCATTTGTGTTTGTTGTTCTACGAGTATTTGGGGAATGATGGTAGTTCCAAGCTCCATTATATTATTATAGAAAATACATGGACTAACCCTAAATCCATGGATCCATTAGGTGTTATCTTTGGATAGCATGTGAGGGTAACCTCCTTTTTCATGGGGTGATCCCACAAAGCTGATTTACAATTTCTAGGAGATTCTATTTGTTGCTAAAATCACATATTTTTAGAAAATATAATGATATAAGCCTTAAAAATTTCCATTTAAATCATTGCAATTGAAGAGAGTTTGATCAAACTACCTTAGATCAAACGCCCTTGGATAGAACACCACTAGTTTCAAACCATACCTGTAGCAAAGTCTCCTTTACACCTATCAAAATGCTGATTAAAAACCACTTTTGATTTACCTTTTGGGGGAACAAATGAATTGATTTAAAAAAAAAATTTATGTGTAGTCCTTATTATAAGCTTCCCAAAAATTATAATTTTAAATAAATTTAATTTTATTATTATATATATTTTTTGTTTCTTGTGAATGTAGGTTTTTCACCAAAAATCAAGCTCTTTATTCTACACATGTGGAAAAATAGAAGATTATCAAAAAAAAATTTAAAATATGGGTTCACCAGATATTGAAGTCCTTGATCCAAAAAAAAAAGTGAATTTCAATACATTGAAAATTAGTTATGTGTTATACGGTCCACCTATGTTTGAATTGTAATTGGTTTGACTTCAAAACTTGATTAAGGAAAAAAAATTCAATAAAACACCATGAAATGAATTGGAAGCACTAGATATTGTAGTTACAAATATAAATTTGAAAAAAATAGAATTTTATCCTTTATGGAAATAAATTTATGTGTTATAGGGCGAGCGTCACTCCTTAAAAATGGAGTTTACTGAAAAAACTAGTTTTTGAAGGATATGGAAAAAGAAGTGCAATCTGATTCCAAAATTTTTGAATTTTTTTTTTGGAATCTACAAACAAAATGCCACAAATCACTATTTTGCATCATATTAAAATTCATCACAGTTTAGCCACTATAGGTGCTCGAAAATGAAGATTTAGTTAGAAAAAATCAGTTTAGTGTCCAGTTTGGCGAAAAATTATAAACTAGTATTGTGGGATCACTCCATGACATAGATTTATTTAGAAACATACAACTAGCATAGGGATTTATAAATAAGCTCAGATGGCCCTATTAAAATAAATTGCGTTTATCATTTCTACTTTAAAGTAATTACTCACAACATGGTGTTTATAAATTTCTTTAAAGTAGGGGCATACCTTGGGATTATTGAATTTTTATTATCATTTTGATATTATCATTTTTGCACCCCGTAAGATGAGTTTTTTTTTGCACCCTCTTAGGTGAATTTTTTCTTGACTTTGTTCATAGATATTGAGCTTAGTGTAGAATTGCATTGCATTGAACATTTTGTGGCACTATATCAAAGTTATCAGGGAGTATAACTTTTGGTATGGTTGATGTATGGAAGGCCTATAGACCTAGCATGAATTTTCAATATACCACCTTTTTTTTAAAGAGAACACACCTTGTAGATCCAGTTTGTTCTTCTCATCCTTTAAGGCTCACCTAGTGGACACCAGAGTTTCACTAGCCTTATGAGTTTATTTCATGGCCACCAAGAATAACAAAACTTCCTCGCATGTGGATCCATGTGAGCATATTTCATGGCCACCTAGCATAAAACAACTTTCTTATAAGTGGAGTCATATGAGTGCATTTTATGGATGTCCCATAACACAACTTGCTAGTTTATCCCCTTTCTTGCATTATCTTTAACATTGTATGATTTTGTATCTTGTCTTGTTGCACATATCATACATATCTTATGTGTCTCTTTGTGCCTTTGTATATTTTTCCATGAGATCTTAGATCTTGGGGGCTTGATCATCCTCTTTAAACTTTTTCATCTTATATTTCTAATAGTTTTACATTAGACCTCTCACTAAAGTGGCTAATAAATGTAGTGCAGAAAATTGGATACTTATAGAATTTCACACTATATTTGCATCCCCTTCATTAATTGGATTTTACTAAGCCTCTAATTGACCCAATTATGCATTCTAAAGCCTTATTATTCCCATTTTCCAAAAGTGAAACCTATATTAAAAAAATTCTAACATTAATTAAAAATACTTTGGAAATTGAGTGCCCTAGATTTAGGTACTAGGACCCTTTTCCCAAAGGGTAAATTGGTCCACTTTAAGTCCTAGGAAAAAAAAAAAAAAAGGTTTGAATGTATTTTAATGATTCAAATTCTAGTTTCAAGTGTTAGAGTTTGGAATTTAATTGTCAAGAAATTAGATAAGCACATATATAAATGCAAGGTCTTTGTATCAATTCAAATCTAAGTTGCATAATCTATCATTCCTATGAGAAAATAATATTTCCAAGAGAACTGAAGACAATATTTATTTTTCATTTAGAGAAATAATCAAGATTCTATCATCATGTTCAGGTTCATGTGTGTTCTTGTCATGTTTTGGAGCTAACATTGTGATGTAGATTTCAAGCATTCAACCATCGAATCAAGTAATCAATCAAGTCAATTCAAGAAATATGGGTATGTGCAGGATCATGATGGGCCAAAAAGTGGTGATATGATGCGTATTTGTAGGGTATATGGTTGACAACTTTTTTTTACCGAAAATTGATGAAATGAAAAAGGGTTTTTAGAGGAGATTCTCAGCTTTCCACCAATATTAATTATGCTTTACTTTGAATTTAATTAATAATTATTATTTATTTTCTATTTGAATTATGACTAAAGTCTTGATTGATAGGCTAATTGAAAAATATTTATTGCTTTCAAACGATATCACATTTTTCGAATCCAAAACATGCATGACATTCTATGCTTCACATACTATAGGATTAAAAAAATAAAAATTGAATTTCATAAAGTTTTGACCAAGTTAAGGTGGTTAGACATATGAATTTTTTATATTTTTTAAAATTTGTAATAAAAAAATCATAATTTATTATTTAGGGTATGTGCAGGATCATGATGGGCCAAAAAGTGGCAATATGATGGGTATGTGGTTGATGACTATTATTTTACCCAAAATTGAGGAAACGAAAAGGGTTTTTAAAGGAGATTCTCAGCTTTCCACCATTATAAATTATCCTTTACTTTGAATTTAATAAGTAATTATTATTCATTTTTTATTCAAATTATGACTAAAGTCCTAATTCATAGGATGATTGAAAAACATCTATAGCTTTCAAACAATATCACATTTATTGAATCCAAAACATGCATCACATTCCATGCTTAGCATACTATATGATTAAAAAAATAAAAAATGAATTTTCATGAAGTTTTGACCAAGTTAAGGTGGTCAGACATACGAGTTTTACTATTTTTTAAAAAGTTGTACTAAAAAAACATAATTAATTATTTTCTTAGCAAAAAATTACAAAAAAATATGCATCACATTGGGGCATAAGTACTCTACTTATATCTAAAATATTATAAAAAAATATTAATATTTTATTATGGTTAGGGTGGTCAGACAAAGACCTACTTCTTATTTTTTCCCTGAAATGTAAATACCACTGCATTGAAATTTCAAATTTTGAACAAATAGATTTTTTTTCTTTTCAAAAAAACCTAGTAGTTTAGAAACTACATTAAATTTTCTACAAATTCTATTCTTGCATATTTTTGAAATAATATAGATAACTTATTCAAATTTTTACATCAAGTTTATTAAGTCTGATTTTTCTGAATTTTTTGTTGCTTAGGTGGGCTTTGTTTTCCATGATGATCCTGCACATACCCTTTATTTAGAAAAAAATTATAAAAAAATATGCATCATCTATCCATACATGAGTCCTCTACTTATATCTAAAATATTATAAGAAAATATTATCTTTTTTTTTGGTTAGGGTGGTCAGACAGACACCTACTTCTTATTTTTTTGCTGCAATTTAAGTACTACTACATTGAAATTTCAAATTTTCACCAAATGGAATTTTTTTCTTTTAAATAAACCTAGTAGTTTAGAAACTACATTCAATTTTCTACAGATTCTATTCTTACATATTTTTTAAATAATATAGATAACTTATTCAAATTTTTACGTCAAATTGCCTAACTTTGATTTTTCTAAATTTTTTGCCACTTAAGGGTCTATTTTTTCCATGATGATCCTGCACATACCCATATCCAAGTCCTAGAGTGATGTGTTTGTCTTCAATCCTCTAAGGTAAGCCATTAATGTTTTTGTGAGTTGCAAAAAACATTGTTCATTCATTATTTCCTTCTCCATTTGTCATTATCTTTAATTATCAGGGTTTAATTACCAAACCTTGGGTTTGAACAGGGAAAACCCCCAATCCAAATACCATTTTCCCTTTTTGTTTTTATATATTTATAGGTGAAGAAGGATTGAAAGTTGATCGAAGGAGAAATTTTATAAAGTTGTCAAAGTTGTCAAAGTTGTTACCAAGCCACTGAAACTCAAGTACAAAATTCAATTCCAGATTTCTGACAATAAAACTTGGGGAAATAAAAAGCTTATATCCAGGATCATAGGATTAGAAAAATAAATTTTAAAGCTCTATACTAGCACACATTCTGTAAGGAGATTTGGCAGTGTATCTAGTGAAAACTCCATATAGTAGTGCCTCCGGTTACTTTTATTTCGATTAGGTTACCTCAAAGACACATTCAACTATGTCCTAAAGTGGAAACAGACACAGTTATTTCCCACATTGATCCTTCTGAGAAAAACATATGTGAATTCAACAACAATCAACAACACAGATGAAAGATAAAATAGAAAACCAGAACACAAACATTTACGTGGGGAAAATCCTTTCAGATAAAAAACCCCACACTCCAAAGATCGAGCCATTGTATTATTCAGCAACAAATTGGTTACAATACAGTTTTAGGATTTTAGCCTTTCAAAGATTACATCTTGATCATTCTAGATACAACTGGTAGCAAACTATCCCTGAGAGATTAGGAGAGATTCTAGCATAACACTTCCTTTCTATTCCTCTACTTTGACCTCATGGCTTCGTCCTTTTGGCTAGCCACTCAGTCCTCACTCTATCATTCTCTCTCTCACTCTCAGCTCTTCAACTCCTTGGCTTATCAGCCAGTCAGCTTCTACATGCTACAGAATGTCCAATGCATTCATGTATGCATTTGTTCTCAACAGGATCTTTGTGAATCAGTTCAAGAGCACACAACAGCAATCTCCAACTCAACATCCTTATTGAAACATAGATGTTTCCATTCATGTGTAGATTTTTCCTTGCAGACCATTTAGTTCCATCGCAACTGCTGCAAAAAATCCAACCGCCAACCATTTGAATTTCACTTCCTCCGATTGGTCCACAAGCCAAGTCAAATGGTTAAGGAACAATCCACTGAGTTCGCATGTCAGTGAGACACAAGAAGTGTCTCCCCAATGCTCAATGGATTCATAGACGATATCGACATAGGTTCCAACAGTTGGCAAGAGGTTATATCGAATGCCATGAGTCATACCAAATCTACCGATATCCATTTCATTTCCATCAGCAAGAGATTCCTCCATCAGCAAGAAGTTTTACCGATGCTCACAAGTCATATCGATTTTAGCTTTTCCATCAGCAAGACATTACCATTCGCTAAGAGTTCTCATCTAGTCTCTTGAAGTTTCACCGATGCACCCAACAGTCGGCAAGACATTCATCTTTCGCCAAGACCTCTCATCGACCAAACATGTCATACCAAGTCGTCAAGACATTTTTCTTTTGCCAACACATCACACCAAGCTTCATGTTATGCCAAACTCTAGAACAATCGCCAAAAGTTATACCAACCTCAAGATTCCCATCGGCAAGACAATCTCTCTTCACCAAGACATCATACTGATGACTTCAAGTTATACTGCAGTGCTCGATAGTTAGCAAGACATTCATCTTTTTCCAAGACATCACACTGAGCGAACATGTCATACCGAAGCATCGAAGAGTCAAAAAGACTTATCATCTTTGCCAATACCTTATACCGAGGTCTTAAGTCACCCTGAGTACTGCATTCACCAATCAACAAGACTTGTGTCTTTTGCCGAGACCACATACCGAGCGCACATGTCTTGCCGAGTCAGCAAGACATTTGAATTTGCCAAGACCTTTCATCGGGTGTCAAGAGCTACACCGATGACTTCAGTTACATCCCCTTTAGCGAGACCAACACCTATCACCAAGACTTCACGCCAAAGTCTCTAGGATACCCCGAGCCTATCTTTCACCAAGAGTCATGCCGAACACATCCCACACTGTTAGTGAGATGGATGCCTATCGCCAAGACTTCATAGTGAAGCCTTCAAGTCATACTGATGACTCCATTCACCGAGACATCTTTCGATCGCCAAGACTACATGCCGATAGGAGCAAGTCATGCCAATTTCCACATCGGCCAAATAGACCAAAGGTCATGTCGATATCGACAAGACTTCCTATCATCGTCGAGACATCATTCTGACACATATGAGTTACCCCGATGATCCAGTCACCATGAGTGTCCTCGACATCTACTAGGCTCCCGATAACAAACCCTTTTGTTGCCGAGACATTCCCACTTAGCAAAGAGTTACAATGAATGCACCAAGTCACAATGATAGGTCTATTTGGCAAGACTGAAACAAAGTCACAGCGACATGAGCAAAACATAAGAATACTGAACTGTCAATTGGCTAGACAACATAAATGTCACAATGACCATGCTTTCTTAGAGGATTTTGCCTATGAGATTGAGGCACATTTTCCAACAATCTCAAACTTGATGAAGACACACAGGCACCTCCAAAGCAACCAAGAACTAAGATCACACTAGCTCCACCAGTTCAAACCCCCTAATACTCAAGACACCCAATCAACATGATTCAACAAATAATAGTCCACAAGACAATCTACAACAAAGACCAAGCATCCAAATGCAACTCACTAACCAACAAAGCAATCGATGATAACTATCTAGGAAACCACATAGACCTCAAAACATGCTTTCATGCTCCATCAAGAAATCAACTCCAACATCCAAGATGTCCACCATCCAGGAAACAATCCTGTCATCTTCTAACATTGCACATGTGGAAGAAAGATACAAGCCAAGGTGAATAAGCACCATTCCAATGAACACAAGTAAAAGATCCCAGCGATCTCCCCAACAAGATACTTTTACCACTTCACTGTGTTCAAATGCTATACAGAAGCAATATCAACTTCAAAGCTTCAAACATAACACAATAGTCAAGTCATTTTCCAGAAACAAGATAAATAATACCAGTTAGAACAACAATCAAAAAGACTGCTCCCATCCAACTAATAAACCCACATGATTGAAAATAACACCCACAACTCGTGCTATACCATCCAATCACACATACCTCACATGTATCAACATTAGTAAACTTATGCCAAACCATAATCAACTCATTAATAGAAAAATCAAGTTCCAGTGTCAACCATTCAAAGAAGACAAGACACATACAGGAACTCCCACTACCTGAGTAATCCAGATCTAAAAGATCAAAAGCATCACAATTCTACCATTACCAGCACATAGAAAATGTAACCCTATAGTACCAAGGAAAAATCCACAATGATATGCATAACCTACAACAACCTGCCACAAGAAACATTTCCCTTACCACAAACCTTCACGGCCTCAGAGAGAAACTCTGCACATCATCTACATGTAGAACATCCTCCTACATACACTTCTAATAGCCAGCTATGACAAGATTGATCTTTTTCATATCCCAAAAGAAAGCCTTAACAACATCCATTCGTTCAATCACCAAGATCAAACCAATTTAACAAACAACATGGATGTAAGCATCTCTAAGAAGATCAAGCTAGTTCATTCCCCATTTCAGGAAATCAGCCCATACAACATCTCCTACCAATTCTCATTAGTAACAAAGAGATAAATGAAACTATACAACTTCCACTATGAATCTTCTAGAATCATTAAACAGTAATTCAAGATCCATATCATGAAAGTAAACTTAATAAAACACATCTAAAAAATATAATGGGCAAAATACCTTTCAGATAAGCTGTCGAGTAGACCAAGAGTGGGAACGGGAATACTCCTTTCAGGATATGCAAGTCATCATGACTAATCCAAGAGCAATCTCCTCATAGGTCTCTTATTGAACTCATGTTCAACCAAGGTGAAGGCTTCTCGAACTTTCTGCTGAACAACTTTAACAAAAGCAACAAGCAACAACACATCTCTCATAAGAGAATAAATAGCCTCACCTTATTCTTCATGTATCCATGAGTACTAGCAACTGATCATCTCATGCTAAACTTCAACTGCATTACTGTAACATCATGAAGTATCAAGCAAATAATAAAAGCACTCAATACACAAAGAATTACCAAACCATTGTCAAAGCTCCAATCATCTGAATCAGGAACTTATCATGACATCATGATCTACACATCCCCTTAGGAGATACCATGCTCCAAGTGACTTCACCACTGACTCAAGTACAATGCACAATTCCAAAACTCTAGTGCACCAGGAGTATACTATGACATAAAGCAAATAAACTTAAAACCAACATCACCTGTCAAGCACCACCAACACCTTAGCCAAAGACTCCAAGCATCCTCCATGGTTCCAAGATGTTGCACATCTTCAAGTAATGTCCATGCAAAAGAGAAAGAACCCTTTTGCAACACTAAAGAAGACCATTCACCACCATGTGATGAACCCACAATCACTACTAGAGCTCCCACTGAACTGTGACATCCAAGCTCTCCAAGCATCATGACCACCTGCTACAGGTTCCCATAACCAACTATTCAGGTACTCAATAGTATCCATCCTCTCATCTCAAAGCAATCACACCAATGCACAAGTGACCACAGATAAGGCTAGCTAACAAGTTTGTACCAACAATGAATCAACCTCATGGACATAGGCAATCCACATCCAAGTTGTCTCATAGAAAACATGTAGGTAAAGATAGCCCACAACATTGCACAACCCGTAGATCCATTCAACAGAAATGTATAAACCCATCATTGCATTGGAAACTACATCACTGAGATATCAAAGAGAATAACCATGTAGACAACATGACTCAAACACCAGATCACACCAGATCTAACTTTCCAAACATGTCCACAATGAGCACCATAATCAAGGAACACCACCACAAGAATGTTGAGTGACAAATCACTTACCAAAATTCCCATGCAGAGAAGAAAACATACCTCCTCAAACCATGCACCAAGCATGCATGCAGAACTACAACTATCTCATCCAGCAACACCCCAAAAGGCCAATGTCTAGACAATAGCTTAACAACAACTCCAAATGGTCACAAGTTTTTTCTTAACAGTGTAATACCTGCAAAACCATAGAGCCATCCAAGTACAGAACATCCTTAGAAAGGAAACAACAGTTCAAGAGAATCCAAACCACTTTCAGGCCAACTCTAAACCACCAACATGTACATGCATCTAAGAAAGAGAGAAAGGCTATTTCAAAAGCTTGCAAATCATCTAATGATTAACTTCATAGCCTTCAAGCATTCGAGTTTAATAGGAAACAGTGCCATCCAACACCAAGAACCACCACCACCTAGCATAAGCACTCTCTTACATGAATGAGAAACAATCTAGGCTTCTCCATATCACCCAGGAGCCTATCACATAGACACCAATATGAAAGATTTACTGCTACATAGCCACAGAGTAGGAAAATCCACCTCATACTTCAAGGTTAAACCTCTACCAGCCAGGAGACACAGATCACAACATGATCAACTCCTTTTTCCATCTTGACCATCCTTCAAGTTGCATGCTGTCTCAAAATACCACAAGGCTTCCACTCATCAAAGGATCAATCCATCAGTCCATTCCTCCAGATTTCTTCTAGCCCATTCAAGCTAAGAAAATCATCACAAGAGAAAAATCCAGAACCAACGACCAAAAGAAGGCTTTGATACTACTTGTAAGGAAATTTGGGAGTGTATCTAGTGAAAACTCCATACAGTAGTGCCTTCGGTAACTTTCATTTTGATTAGGTTACCTCAAAGAAATGTTCAACTATGTCCTAAAGCAGAAATAGACACAACTATTTCCTACATTGATCCTTCTGAGAAAAACATATGTGAATTCAACAACAATCAACAACATACATGAAAGATAAAATAGAAAACTAGAACACAAAGATTTATGTGGGGAAAATCCTTTCAAATAAAAATCCCCACACTCCAAAGATTGAGCCATTGAATTATTTAGCAAAAAATCAGTTACAATACAATTTCAAGCTCTTAGCCTTTCAAAGATTACATCTTGATCATTCTGATACAACTGGTAGCAAACTATCCCTAAGAGATCATGAGAGATTCCAGCATAACACTTCCTTTCTCTTCCTCTGCTTCGACCTCATGGCTTCGGCCTTTCTACTAGCCACTCAGTCCTCACTCTATCATTCTCTCTCTGGCTCTCAGCTCTTCAACTCCTTGCCTTATCAGCCCGTCAGCTTCTACACATTACAGAACGTCCCCTGCATTCATGTATGCATTTGTTCTCAACAAGATCTCTGTGAATCAATTCAAGATCACACAACAGCAATCTCCAACTTAGCATCCTTATTGAAATGTAGATGTTTCCATTCCTATGTAGATTTTTCCTTGCAAACCATTCAGTTCCATCGCAACTGCTGCAAAAAATCCAACTGCCAACCATTTGAATTTCGCTTCCTCCAATTGGTCCATGAGACAATTCAAACGGTCAAGGAACAATCCACTAAGTTCCCATGTCGGTGAGACATGAGAAGTGTCTCCTTGATGCTCAAGGGATTCATAGATGATATCGGCATAGGTTCCAACAGTCGGCAAGAAGTTATATCGAACGCCATGAGTCATACCAAATCTACCGATATCCATTTCATTTCCATCGACAAGAGATTCCTCCATCGGCAAGACGTTTTACCAATGCTCACAAGTCATATCAATTTCAGCCTTGCCATTGGCAAGACATTACCATTTGCCAAGAGTTCTCATCTAGTCTCCTGAAGTTTCACCGAAGCACTCGATAGTTGGCAAGACATTCGTCTTTCACCAAGACCTCTCATCGAGCAAACATATCATACTGAGTCATGAAGACATTCATCTTTTTCCAACACATCACACCAAGCTTCATGTTATGCTGAACTCCAAAACAATCACCTAGAGTTATACCGACATTAGGATTTCCATCGGCAAGACAATCTCTCTTCACCAAGACATCATACCAATGCCTTCAAGTTATACCATAGTGCTCGATAGTTAGCAAGACATTCATCTTTCACAGACATCACACCGAGTGAACATGTCATATTGAAGCATTGAAGAGTTAGCGAGACTTATCGTCTTTGACAAGACCTTATATCGAGGTCTTAAGTCACCCTGAGCACTACATTCACCAGTCGGCAAAACTTATGTCTTTCACCAAGACCACATACCGAGTGCTCATGTCTTGCTGAGTTGGCAAAACATTTGAATTCATGAAGACCTTTCACCAAGCACCAAGAGCTACACTGATGAATTCAGTTGCATCCCCATTGGTGAGACCAACACCGGTCGCCAAGACTTCACGTTGAAGTCTCTAGGTTACCCCGAGCCTATCTTTCGCTAGGGGTCATGCCGAACGCATCCCATACTATCGGTGAGATAGATTCCCATCGCCAAGACTTCATAGCGAATCCTTCAAGTTATATCGATGAATCCATTCACCGAGACATCTCCCGATCACCAAGACTACATGCCGATAGGAGCAAGTCATGCCAATTTCCACATCAGCCAGACAGACCAAAGGTCATGCCGATATTGGCAAGACTTCCTATCATCGCTGAGACATCATTTTGATACATATGAGTTACCCCGATGATCTAGTCACCATGAGTCTCCTCAACATCTGCTAGGCACCCGATAACAAACCCTTTTATCACCGAGACATTCCCACTCAGCAAAGAGTTATGACGAATGCACCAAGTCACAGCGATAGGTCTATTCGGAAAGACTTAAACAAAGTCACAGCGACATGAGCAAAACACAAGATTACTGAACTGTCAGTCGGCTAGATAACATAAATGTGACAACGACCATGCTTTCTTAGAGGATTCAGCCTATGAGATTGAGGCACATTTTCCAACACATTAACCCTAAGGAAAACTAGTCCTACTACAAGCCCCAAAACCCACTTGTTATCATATGTGCATAGCATTATGGGCTTCTGAAATCTACCTACAAGTTTTCTTTTCTATTTTTATTATCATAATATTTTGTATTTCAATCATTAGGCCATACAAACCAGTTGGTTTAGGAACTTTAATTTATCTCCCAAAACGAAAAATTCTATCATATATATCATAGAAAAGACCAGAGATCCAAAGGTCCAAAATAGAGTTGGATCACCTTAAGATTGAAAGTGAAATCCTATCCTTTTGTGACCCTATCTCTCTTTATAATGAAATTACGGAAAGTGTGTGTTTGAGCCTAAAAGGACACCCCTATATAGGTCATTTCCTTTTAGTTATTCATTCACAACCCCTTTTCCACACATTTTAGTGTTTTATGGTGTGGTACTAGTTTTGATAGGTGAGGACTACAAGGCTCATATGGTTAAGGTTAACGAATTCTTCCCACCTAGAGATGTTGTGTCATCAAGGCATGTTAGAGATGAAGAGAAGGATGGTGTAGAGATTTTATTTATGTTTCAATAGATCACCTTAGCACTAATTAGCATAAATTTTGCAACTGTAGGTCGGGAATATAATGTCAAATATTTCCTATCATTTGTAGGGAGAAATTTTAAAGAAATAAATCCTATACACAATTATAGATTCTCTAGATGCCTCAAAAACCATTTTTAGGGGCTTCTCCACATTGTATAAGTGTATTTTATTCTTTTGTAAAGTGTAACCACATAGTTTTTTGTCTTTACTGACTTAAGAAGTGAATTAGGCTTATTTCTTGTTTCTTCCCATGTGTCTATAAAAGGGAATTGTGAGCCTCTTTCCAATGTTTTTAATCCTTAGCATTTTGTAGTCTTTGTATAGTTTTATCTCTATATAGTGGAGTTTTCTAAAGTTATATAGAAAAGGTGATGTGGCATTTTTTTGTAATAACAACAAACAAATGAAACAACATCATTTATCAATTATATGTCAAGCTATTATTTTCTCCATATTGTAAAAAAATGTAATTTTAATCTTAATGATCAAGAGTTATTAATGATTCTCATTCCACATTGTCTGTTATGAATTATGAATTCTCAAATTTTTGCTTCTATTCAAGAAATATATTAAAACTCATTTTAATTGAGTCATTATAGATATTATGGTTACAGTAAGGGTCTTAAAGAAGAATAAATATATTGTTTCCTTTATTTGGTTTCTCATTGTAATGTAGTGGGGTTATAAGAAACCATAGAGATAGTTTGTTGTGGGGAGGGTTATTTTATCTTTTGACTATATAAATGGATAAAGCATCGGTCTAGTTACAACCATAGAAGTCAAACAAGGGTTGAATCAACATAAAATTAAGAATTATCTTTCATTGTTATTTTATTTTTCATTTATGTTCATTTCACACTATCAAAATATAAAGGTGGTAGAGGGCTATGAAGATGATTTAGCTGATTAGGCTTATCCTATTGAATTAGTAGTGTGTGGATTGTAATCTATTTAGGAATCATTATTAACACTACCATTATTCAAAATGATGTAAAGTAGGAAATAATCTTGGTTTTGTAGATTGTAAAGTGCAAATGAGGAGAATTATTAAACTTAAATCTCTTTTTCATTGGCCACTTACCTAGGATTCTTGATTACAACATAGCTAACTCTTAGAGAAACCTGGAAAATTAGTTAGAAACACAAACATGCATTAAATTAATTATGCTCTAGCTAGAGACTTTGAATCACTAGGACCAATTTGAGTCCTTAGTCATTTACAAAATATTCATAGCATGTGCCCATTATAATATATACATAGGTCATTTATAAGCTTTCATATATTTAATAAATGTTTTTTACTCTTACTCAATTTTTGGGCTATCTTCCAAATACAAGATTAATCAACTAAATTATTTCTTCTAACTATTGGAGACTATATTTGATATTTATTATCTTGTTTACAATTATTTATTTTGGAATTGAGATTAGAAAATTTTAGACCTAAAAAAATCCCACAATATTGTTTGTATCTTAAGTACTACAAACATCCTTCATTTGTTAAACCGCCTACATACTTTATATCCACAAGATCAAGATGCTAAAGTACCAAGTATAAGAAATATGTAGTTATGTTTGCAACTGTGTTTATGGAACTATAAAAGTGCATACACGACCCTCTTACTGCTCTATTTTCTTATAAAAAATTATTGATTACCACCCACTCAAGTGAAATAAAGATAGAAACATAGATGTCATCTATTTTTAAACAACTAAAGGGGTGTTTGGCATGTAATTTTGATTGTAACAAATTTTGAGTTTATCTATGGCATAGTTTTTGATCAAGGAAATTTTCTTTCACTCTCATACTTAATAATTTTTTCTTCAAAAAAGACACATTTTTTTGTCACCAATATGCTTAAAGGGTATGGTAAGAGAATACAATATAGAAGTATTTTGATTTTGAATTATAAATCTTCTCAAGCATGATTAATTGATTTGAGACCTACATGATCTAGACCCTAGTTTTTGTCACCAAGATCCCTAATGGGTGAGGTGAAAGAATATTTTGATTGTCTATGTTGGAAACTTGTGTTGTCATTGATGTCAATATAGTGTTGTTATATTGATGTAAATCCTTGAACAATTAAGTATGTTGGTTGCATTATGTTGTCATTAGAATTGTCACTCATGTCAATATCTAATGTAGCAATGATGAGTAAGTGTTGATGAATATTAACCTATTTGGTGGTTGATATACTAAGAAAGTGTTGCAGATGTTGAGTTGGTGTTTGTGGTGCTTTTTTTCCAAGTGATTTTTAGAAAATGTGAATAAAAGAGAGTTCAGTGTGGTGGAGTGGTGTTTTAGTTTTTTCTCTATATTTCTTCTTTATTGAATCTATGCTTGTGAGGTTCAGATATGTTGATTAGAGCTATTTATAGGTTCATATCTAGATTTTCATGTTCTAGATCATTCGACATAAGAAGTTGTGTTCACCAGTGTGTGAACTGTGAAGCAATGTTGTCTAGGAGAAATAGAATTGCTCCACATTTCTCCACATTGTGGTTTCTAGTCTTACAAATATAGGAATGTGTCTACAATGTCTATATATAAATTGGGTGAGATCTTTTTAAGTTTTGGTGATCTAAAAGGTTGGATTCATGAGTTGCAGTGTGTGGAAAGTTAACTGGTTGTATAAAATGTTTATATTCTTCATGTGTATGAAGTTGCAAAATTTTTATTGAATTTTTGGGTGTTAATGGAATATACTAGATTGCTGTTAAGATTTGTGTGTGGTCCACAAGTCATCTTTGTATTTATTGAAGTGTGTACTTGAATGATTAAGGGTGTTAACATAGGTTCTGTTAACTTGGTGTGTTAGAACTATTTACAAATATGCTTTGATATTTTTAGAAGTGCAATGCAGTGTGTCAGTATTGATCTAGGTCTAAGTTAAGTAGTGGCATCATTTTCCTTCACTTATTTTCACTGCGAAAGTATTTGGTGCTAAACTATTTTGAATATTGACATTTAAGATGCATAGCCAAGCTTCTATATAGTTTTCAAGGTTGTGGATGGTCTATATGTGTGAAGGAATTATTTGTGGTGTGTGAGTGATGTGAAAATGTGTTGAGGTGTAAAAATTGATCAAGTGCAGTGTGAGATTTAATAATTAAGACTACTAGAAGTAGTGAGTATAAGGTGTCTACATTCTTCAGAATACGTAATGTTACTGGAGGCAATGAGTTGAAGGTTGCAGATGGTATAGGGTTGCAGTGGTGGATTTTTTCTTTTCCTATGAGATGGATTTCTCATTGTAACAATCTCATTTCTTATTCTTTCTAATCTAGTAGTGATCCCTTCTTTCTTGTGGGTAGTGTTTCCTTTAGTAGTGAGCCTATTGCATTCGGTTTTGTAATTACTTTATATAGTGATCTAATCATCATCGTGGTTTTTCCCTTCTTGGGTTTTCCACATAAATTTGGTGTTCTATTGTGCATGGTGTTTAATATTTCATTGTTCCATTTATTCACTATCATGGTAAACCTAATTAAGGGTTTAAGGTCTAATAAGGATCTGAATGGTAATGAGGGTTTTGATGTTTTAATGTATAATTGATTCAAATACCCTCTTAGTTTTATTTTGTATTCAACAATTTGTATTAGAGAAAGGTTCCTTGGAAGAAGCTTAATTGCTTGGGGTAGATTCAAATGGTGCACAAGAAAGAGGCTCCTCTATTTGATGGATTAGATTATATATTTTGGAAGACCATGATGGAAGGTTTCCTTATATCCCTAGGGTTTGGATTTTGGAAGTCAATTGAAGATGGATATACCATTCTTAAAAATGGTCTGACAACCAATGATGAGATCAAGGCATATGAGAACAATTTCAAAGAAAGGTATGCTCTCTTGAGTGGTCTTGCTAATTTAGAACTTGTAAGCATTATGAGCTACAAATCTGCTAAAGAGATCTAGAAAAATATAGAACGTAGCAATGAGGGAGATGATAAGTTCAAGCAAGAAAAGATGTAGAATCTAAAGATTAATTTTGAAAACCTAAAGATGTCAGAAGATGAAGATATTGCAAGCTATATGCATAGAGTGGATGAAGTTGTCAATTCTATGAGAGGCTTCTATGAAAAACTAGAAGAAGATGAGGTGGTAAAGATGGTACTAAGAACTCTTCCAAAATATTATAGCTTTAAACATTCTACTATTAAGGAAGCTCAAAAATTAGAACATTATTTTAGAGATTAGTTTTTTGATTCTTTAACTATTTTTAAATTGAGAGAGTTTGGTTCAAGTGATTCAAGAAAAGAGACTATTTTTAATGTTGGAAAAGCATAGAAGAATGAGGAATCAAATCTAGATAATTTTGATGAGATAGAAGCAATTTTTTTGAGATTGAAAAAGGGCACTGGAAAATACAAAGTTAAGTTACCTTTCAAATATTTCAATTATGGAAAGATGGGTCAATATGCCTCAAGATTTCTTGTTTAACCTTCAAAAGAAAAATATACAGAGAATAAAGGTAAATTAATTAAGATAAGTTATTATGCTAAAGAAGATGTAGTATATCTGATGATGAATCTAATTGCTGGCTATGTGCAGGATCATGATGGGTGGTTGCACCCACAAAAGGACATGAAAATCATAGTAAAACCTTTCATGGGAATTGGACATTCCAACAGGTGACTTATATCTCTCTATGGACATTCATTTACTTGTCAAACTAGGGGACGTATACTTTAAATGGCACGGAAAAATATATGAATTAAGAACTCATTTTGGTCAGATCTTAGTAGAAATAAATATTGGAAAGGAATTCTATCTACGCTACAGGAAGGTAATGCAAAGTTCTTTAACTCAACTATGATTTAATTAAAATAGAAACCATAACAGCTACGACTGAAGCACAAACTATGAACTAGCCTTATGATGCAGGAACAGGCACAAGGATGGATTCTCTATGCTGCAGGAGTAGTACAAGACTAAGTTTGTATGAAAACTTCAAAGATGAAAGCTAACTGAAGATCAACAGAAAAGAACAACTAACTAACTAGCTACAGATACTTACTAAGTGGCCCCCCTTAACAAGCATCTACTGATTACGCAGGTGCTAAACTCAGAACTTCATCAAGCTTTATTCATGAAAATAGAATGGTATACATTGCTTTGTTGAAATGGAAACTAACAACAAACTCTATCTCTTGTCAAACAGATTCTGCTTTTCATTATCATTCTAATTCTTACATGATATCTGCTATCACTATGCTTCTATCTTACTCTAACTATCCTCCTACCCCCTCGTGCAGGAGGAGTATTTATTTTTAAATTAGAAGAACAACTAACTAACCCAATCAAAGAAAGACGTGGAAGTAAAGTGTATCCCAGAATCAAGGAACAAACTTCATAAATGAATTTATGTGTTCAATCCGATCTAGAGAGAATCTAGCACTCCACTCTTTCTAGATTGACTGTCATTAAAAATCTTTCCCAACGGTTTCGGTCAAAGATTCTTCGCCGGAGCTTCCTCAAAGTCGTGTAGGAAATAGACTTTACTGCAAGGCCAAGATCGGTTATGCTCGACTTGATCATTCTTCAACAACCTGCGAAATGAAAGGTAACAGATGCGAAAGAAAAGGTGTATGGCACATACATGATATCCGTTCATTAACCACATATTTAAATCTATTTCATCATTCAAAAACTGTATGTGATATACCAGTCATTTAGGGAGTCAACGGGGCAATAAATGTAATCAATTCAACATAATAAGCTACAGGAATATACAAATGTTTTGCTATAGGATGTCCCCATAAAAAGGTTTTACAGAATTTAAACAGTCACAAAATAACAAAAGTAAAGATATTAAGAGTCCACCATAATATCCAAACTATGAGCGTATTTTAAGCTCATCATTTCTGCCCCCTACTTAGCCCAATGCTGGTCCTCCAGCATTAACTTTCCTGGTGGTTTCTCTGATGTCTGTGGTTACTGCATGACTATGAAATGGATTTCCAAAGCTGTAATAAAATCCTCTGAAATCCTTGCACCTTTCATACCTTCGGTCTTCTAAATCATCATTAAGATTTGTAGCCTGGTAAGGATAGAGGGGCCACATTAGCACAAGAGGTCTGAATGTTAATGGCAACCACAGTTCAAATCTCGTTTGAAGTCCCAATTGTATGTATCTGCTTGATCTTTTAAGAGCTGCTGTGAAATTTAGGGGACTGTGAGGTTCGGATCTTCTTAATCCAACAGTTAATCTTTCCCATATTTTCTCACTTCTGGTATATGCTAGTATCCAAAATGAATATTGTTGTGCCTGAAATTCATCATATACATGTTTCCTGATATCAAATATCTTTTCTCTGGCTGTAACATTATTAATGCCATATGTCAGAGTAAACCAATCTTTCATCATTACATGGGGGTTTGAACTTTGAGAGCGTAATGGAACAGGCTCAGTTTTCTCAGCTTCCTCATATGTTTCCAACTACATGCCATAATTCGATTCATTTGCTGCCCATGACATAAATTCTCTCAAATGAATATCAATAATATACAGAAGAGGATTCCATTCTATTTCAAATGGAATTACAAAGCCATGTAAATAGAATTCACACAAATAATTTCTTAACCAATTAGGGGCTGCCTGGTATGCTTTGTAAAATTCTTTGGAAGTGTGAAGTATAGGATCTTGGTTTCTGGAAATTCTCATCAATTGGAACCATAAAAACTATTCCTTAAGACACAGAGTATAAACTCTGGGTGGTGGTCGGCATTCCATAATCTGACCAGTTACTTATAACATTTCATCCATTTTTGCTTTCGATTCAATAATTTCCTATTTCTGATTTTCAATTTCCTTTTTCAATTTCTTCTTTTCTACTTCCCATAGACTTTGTTGCATGTCAGTCTAGGCTATGTGTTAGAAAGTCAGGGTTTGCAATGTAACTGGTTCCCAATTAGCTTTAACATATTCCAGAAACTCAATTAGAAACATCTTCCTATAAACAACAATGTCTTTGCAAGTTGCAAGGTTAAATGTAACTTCACTAGGCATATTCAATTGTTCAGTCTATTCTTGCTTTGGCTGCAAAATGAATTCTAGTTGATGCGGTAGAGAAGACTGTGCTTCCTCAGAAAATTGCATAGCAGCGGTAGCCAAGTCATCAAGATTTGGTAACCCTTGCTCATTATGCCCTATCTCTTTTGTCTCAATTTTTTCCTCTTCAGGGACGAATGAACTTTGAGCAGCATTTTCGGGCACATTCTGAGAAACATTAAATTTGGACTCAACAAACCCTTCTGAAATTACAATAACCTCTGGTTGAGGTGAAGCAGGGGAGGTCTTAGATTGTTTCCTTGTGGAAACTCTTCTTCATACTGATGCGGCTGCAGGAGGCGTTCTAGTAGCCTTCCTCTTTCTTGTCTACTCAGAGGGCTCTGCCCTACCAGAGGATGACGGTGAACTAGTGATAGCAACAGGTGTTGCTGTAGGAGAGACGACTGCAGGGGATGATGCTGCAGGAGAAGGGCATTTCCTTTTCTGAGAATGAGGGTCAGATTCTGGGGACCCTTCTACCTTTGTTTTACCCTTTTCTCTCCTAGTGGCAGACCTAGTTTGTACCCTAGCAGAGGATTTAGGTGTGAAAGCTATAGGACCAAGTGCTACAGGAGTAGATGACTCTTACCCTATTCTACTGGTAGACACAATTTCTTTCTTCTTTTTTTGAGGCCATGGGGTAAGTACCCTAGGGGGTTGTGGAATTTGCAAGCTCTTTTGGGCAATGAATTGTTGCTAGGAAAGAGGTGAAACATCTCTTAAAGAGCATTCAATCAGTAATTTGATAAGGCCATGGTGAGTTATAGAATTATTGTTCCCCTGTTGGGTTCCGTAGGCACTTTGTTCTAGAAATTTTAATAGAAAATTTAGAACATTTACAACTAACCCATGCCTCATATGACTTAATAATTTGAAATGATGAGAATGCAAGTAGGAGAAATGGCCTTCACAGGTTAAATACCTGATTATATAAGCAGTGTATTCTGAATAAGGAGGAGGCAACGATACCCACTTCCATCCCTGCTTGGAGACTTCCAAAGGTCCATCAGTGGGCATTGAAAACTTAGCCCTTGCAGCGGCAGCATCTGAAGAATAATTTTCTCCAACGACTGGAAGCCTGGTTACTTCAGCAATTCTGTCTTCAGTTGCAACAACCGTTAGACCCCATATAGTAGCTTCCCCTTTAGAAAGGGTTCTCAAAAATTCTCCAGCAGCCTCCTCATCGAAAGCATTTAAACTCAAGAAATAATTCAACCATCCAGAGAGGTTGAATGCATGGACTGTTTGAGGATTTTGCAATAATAATTCATGAGCTACAAGCTCATGTCACACCAGCTGACCACCCATGTTTACAATTTTGCCCTAGCTAAACTCAATTCCTTGCTGAAAATTCAAATTCTCTGTTTCCCTTTTTGTTCTGGTTTTTCTTCTGTTGTGCCATCACATTTCCTTCTTTTCCAAAAATAAACTTTTTGAACAAGCAGTCTTAATCATAGTTTACAAGAAAAACATGCAATAAAGAAGGACATGTGATCACATTTGGAAAGTACCAAAAAAGTATTAAAGAAAGGTTATTTGTGTAGTTATGGCAGTGGCTAAAAGACAGGTTTTAAAGCTGGATTACCCCGCCCCCTACTTAGAGTATGACATATGTCCTCACATGTACTAAAGAATAGGCAGATATTTTGTAATAATGACTGGTACTATCATAGCAGTAAATGAATAAAATAAAATAAATTAAATATGCGATAAGAAAATATATGGCATACCTTGAATAATTGCACATACGTGTGAAGAAAGATGACGACGTCCGCATGAATTGACAGTTGGGAAGAATATCTTAATTAAGGGTGGTGTGGATAGATGAAGTGGATGGGTGATGTGAGTGGACGAGGTGGACGAATGGAATGAATGGATGGGATGTATGGATGGAAGATAAAGAAGTGAGATGGGGGTGATAAATGAAAATGGAGAAAAAGGGGTTTCCTTTTAAAAAGAAAACCTTTATTATGGGCATGCTTTTTCAAGACTACGGTGAAGTTGTAGGAGAAAGGCTAAAGCCTTCGGGTACAGGAAGAGTAGCAAGAGGAACTTGAACAAACTGTTGCATGAATTCTTCCTTTGAGACTGGTTTTTAGTACAACTGGAGTCGGTGGCCATTAACAAGCAATTTGAAGTAGACTAGATCAATTGTTACCAGCTATACAGCTCCATTGTTGAACAATTTTTCAACTTCATAGGGGCCAAGCCAGCATGTTGTGAGCTTACCTTGGTTTTCTTGATATCTGGAATTATATAATAGAGCCCAATCTCCTGCAGAAAATTTTCTGGTTTTGATGTGTTGATCATGTCATTTATTCCTTTGCTATTGGATTGCTTCTATGTGCTGCAGGGCAACTTTTCACATTTCATCCAAAGCATTTAGCTGCAGGAGACGGTCCTTCTGTGTTGCAGATATTTCCATATTGAGTTCAAGAGTTGCCCTCAAAGTTTTATGCTCAAATTCAATGGGTAGCATGGTTGTTTTCCCATAAAGTAGCTCAAAAGGTGTAAACTCAGTTGTTGTCTTCCATTTAGTTCTGTATGCCCAAACTGCTTTAGGAAGTCTGCTGCTCTAATCTTTTCTATGGATCTATACTATTTTTGTGAGGATCATCTCAATTTCCTTGTTTGTTACCTTCGCCTGACCATTGGCTTGAGGATGATAGGGGTTGGACTTCCTATGTTTGATTTTATAGTCATTCATTAGTGCAGTGATTAGATTCGATGTGAACTGGCTCTATGATCAGTTACGAGCTCTCTGAGAACTCCAAATCTAGTGAAAATTTGTTCATACAGAAACTGAGCAACTTTGTTATCCCAAGCATGAGTCATAGCTTTTACCTCGACCCATTTTTGTTACATAGTCTGTGCAAACTAGAATATATGACTTGCCATTTGATGGTGGATCAATTGGTCCTACGAAATCCATCCCCCATTTATCAAAAGGGGTGACTATCACCTGTGGATATAGTGGCATTTCATCTTATTTAGTTGGTCTTCCCATATGCTGACATTTGTCACATTTCCTTGTATAGGCCACAACATCCTTGTGTAATGTTGGCCAATAATACCCTGTTGTAAGAATCTTCATTGATGTTCTTTTTGCTGAAAAATGTCCCCCACATGGTTCATCATGGCAAGCATGCAAGATATCATAAGTCTCATATTCTCTTACACATCTTTGCATTACTTGATCAGGTCCAGTATAAAATAGACAATTTGCAATCCATGAAAAATTAAAACTTTTCTCTATTAATAACTTCTTTTCTTTTAGGGAGAAGTGAGCTAGTATTTTGTTTGCCTCTAGATAATTGGCAATGTCTGCATACCATGGAGTATGTGCAACAATGGAGAACAAGTGTTCATCTAGGAACCTATCATCAATGACCTCATGTTCAACATGTGTAGTTGATTGAAGCCTTGATAAAAAGTAAGCTACAACATTAGCTCTTCCTAGTTTGTCAATGATTGTAATATGAAATTCTTGTAACAACAGAAACCATCGTGCCAATCTACTAGAAATGACAGGTTTTTTCATCAGATACTTGATTGTTGCATGGTCAGTATGGACGAATATCTGATAACCTGTGACATAATTCCTAAATTTATTCAAAGCATACACCACTGCAAGCAATTCCTTTTCTGTAACAGTATAATTGAGCTCAAGACCTTGAAGGTTTTTGCTGATAAAGTAAATAACATGCTCAATTGAATTTTCTTTTTGACTTAAAACTACTCCTATACCAAAATCAAATGCATCAGTATGTATGTGAAAGGCAAATTTCATTTTGGACCTTGAAGAACAGGGGCTTTAGTAAGCAAGTCCTTTAGTTGCAGGAAAGATTTTTCACAGGCTTCTGTCCACTCAAATTGAGAATCCTTTGTTAACATGGCATAAAGTGGGCTGGGAATTTTACTGAAATATTTTATAAACCTTCTAGAATACCCTGTATGGCCAAGGAAACTTCTAACATCTTTTTGTTTTGCAGGAGTTTGTAAATTCTGAATTACTTCAATTTTGGCAGGGTCGACCTGAATTCCACTCTTTGAAATATGATGACCTAGAACAATAGCTTCTTCCATCATTAGAAAATACTTTCCACTATTTAGAGACAAATTTTTCTCTCTGCACCTTTTCAATACCTTTTCTAAATTCACCAGTACTTCTTCAAATGTGACTCCATAGGTAGTGAAATCATCCATATAAATCTCCATACAATCATGAGATATATCAGTAAAGATACTAATTACTACTCTCTGAAATGTTCCTAGCACATTGCATAGACCAAAAGACAAGACTGAATAAGCAAATTTTCCCCATGGATAGGTAAAAGTGGTCTTATGTTGATCTTCAGGAGCTATTTTTATCTGATTGTACCCACTATAACCATCCAGAAAGGAAAAATATCTTTTGCTAGACAATGAGTCTAATACCTGGTCTACAAAAGGTAATGGAAAGTGATCTTTTTTAGGAGCATTGTTCAACTCTCTATAATCTACAAACACTCTCCATTTTCCACCTTTCTTGGGGACAATAACTAATGGTGAAACCCATTGACTGTCAGAGATTGGATAAATAAAACCAACATCAAGCAATTTTTGAAGCTCACTTTTAACTATTTCTCTAAGTACTGGATTTACTCTCCTTTGAGGTTGTCTAACTGGTAAACAATCTTCTTTGATATATATTCTATGAATACAAACTTGAGGATCTATTCCTTGCATGTCCCCATATTCCCATGCAAAAGCTTTATGCTATTCTTGTAGCATTTTTAATAAGTCAGCCTCTTGAGACTGTGACAACTTGCTATTGACATTCAAACAATGATCTGGAGACAATTCTATCTACTTAGTGAGATTACTCATAGAATCTATAGGTAATGTTTGTACCTCTTGTGGAAGCAAGTTATGAAAAATTGCTGGAAGTTTAGGCAGTGAACTCTTAGAATTTGGTTGCTACAGGAAACATTGAAGATGACTACCATGTGGATCAGATGAACTACCCGTATCAGAGTTGTACTGTAGAATTTGAAAAAGAAAAACATCCTCACTTTGAAGTTGTGAGAATGGATCATTTTGAAGCATCATTAACTGAGCCAAAGAATTGACTTCTTCAGTTTCTTCCCCTACATCTAGCCAAACAGGTTGGGACAAATCTGGTTGAGGTCTAGCAGGCGGATACAAAGCCAATTTTTTTGTGGACTGTCCATCAGAAATGGTCATATCTCTAGAACAACATCCTATAAAAGCATCAACAATTGCTAACCATGGTCTACTGAGGATAACTGGATACCCTCCTAAAGTTGCCTTAATCGATAATATCGTGAAATCAGCAAGATACTCCCAAGATTCAAGAGTAACAATTACATCTTCCACCATCCCATCAGGTTTAACTGTGGAGCTGTCTGCAAGCTGCAGAACTATGGGTGTAGACCTAATGTTTGAAATATTCAAGGAGTCCATAGTGTGCTTTGTCATGACATTAATGGCAGAACCTAAATCAATCAAAACATTTTTTACAACTTGGCCATTTATATGTATCTGCACTACAAGACTTTCAGGGTCAATATACTTTGGGATGACTACATTTCCCAACATTATATCAGCCAATTTCCCTAAAACATGAATTGTTTGATGATCATTTTTCTTCCATGGATTTAAATGTAGTACTTTGCAACCTCTAAGAAAAAGGTGGATTGTCTTGACCTTGCCAAGCAGGCTCTTGAGAAACTATATTAGGTATAGGCATATGCTCAGTAGGAACAGTAGGTACAATAGATTCTTCAAGGGGAGAATCTGGTATTTTAGTAATCAGATGTAGTTTTGGAGCAGGTAAAGTAGTTCCAAACCTTAATTTGATATCATTTACGTTTAAGGCATAAGCTTGATATTGGTTTTGCTTCAGCAAGATACACTAGTTGTTGTGGCTGCTGTTGTTGCTTATTATTGGGATTTGGCAACAGCTGGGCAGGCATAGGCGTTTGCTTCAGAGGGTCAGGATTTGTGGCAGTTGTTGCAAGAGGTGGCATGAGGTCTTGTGGTTCTAGCTGTGCAAGCTGCTGGAATCTAGGGAACTAGTTTTTCCATTGCTAAGGGCCTCTCCATTAAGGATTTTGTTGCCAATTTTCAGAAGGTGGGGTCCATTGCCCTTGTGGCTGCTGCCAACCTCCTTGCGGAGATTGCCATTGTGGGTTTTGATAATTAGGCCAACTTGGTTGAGATGGATTCCAGAGTGGTGGTGGTCCATATGCATGTTGCCATTGGTTATTATAGCCAGAATAAGGATTACCAAAAGTTAAAGGATCTTGAGGGATACCTTGTCTTTTGGCCCATGGTCTCCTTTGTACAACAAAAAATACTTGATCATCATCACCTTCTACTAGTTTGAAGTCAGTAGGCAGTTGCCTAGCTTCCAAATTCGCCACCATCTTGCATCTGCTGTCATGCTTCTTCTATCTATAGTATGGACAGAACTCGGCCAAAACTCTCTTAGCTTCCTCATGTTCCTCCAAGCTTGCATAGTGTCCAGTTGTGTAGCCATATTATTAATGATGTCTTGCTTGAAGTCAAATAGAAAATTTGTTATCTCCATCCAGGAAACTCCACCAGAATAAGATTTCCCCATTGTAGCATGATGACCTCGACCTTTTTTAACTATTGCTCGAGAGTAGTTAAGACATATTTTCTTTATATCATCCCAAGGCAGTTGGGTTATATCACCTCCTCCCATCAGGTCCAGGGCGTCTATACAGGCATCACTGATTCCCCTTAGAAAGAGTAGTTTCTGAGAGTCCTCGTTGAGATTATGGTTTGAGTTCTTTTTAGTGAAAACAAAAACCTGGAAATATAATCTTCCAGACTTTCATCCTCCTTCTGTTGAATTCAGAATATGTCATCACCTTTGCTGGCACTCTTACAATATTCCTTATACTTTTCAAGGAATTTTGTCTACATGGCTACACAACTATCTACAACACCTCTTCCCAGACTCATGAACCATCTGAGAGCTCCTTCCTTCAAATTGGAAGGAAATAACTTCAGTTTATGAGCGTCTGTGTTGTAGTCATAACTACAACAGAGGACATCAAATTCAAACAGAAAAGTTTCTGGGTCCTCCGTAACCAGGCCATAAAATTTTGGGAGCAAGGAAGAGGGAATGTTTTTAAGATTGTCAGTATCTCTCTGGGGAATAATGGGAAACTCAAATGTAGGAGGTCAATTATTAGGTGGATTATTTTCCATGTTTGGTTGTTGGAATAATAGAGCAAATGGATTTTCCTTAGGTTCGTTATCAGCTGGGTCAAATGGTAGTTCAATAAATAGATTTTCAGGGAGAAACCTTCCCAGTGCATCTCTTCTTCTTCTATGCATGCAATATGGTGAGTAGTGGCTTGAAATATTTTGAAATTTTTTGACTAATAAACTAAACTAATGCTAAAAATGACTTCTGACAGATTCCTAGCTGGATGCCATCCCCAACAATGGCGCCAAAAATGGTCGCGCCCATAAAAGGATATGAAAATCAAAGTAAAACTTTTCCTGGGAATTGAACATTCCAACAGGTGACTTATATCTCTCTATGGACGTTCATTTACTTGTCAAACTAGGGGACATATACTTTAAATGGCATAGCAAAATATATGCACTAATAACTCATTTTGGTCAGATCTTAGCAGAAATAAATACTGGAAAGGAATTCTATCTACGCTACAGTAAGGTAATGCAAAGTTATTTAACTCAACTATGATTTAATTAAAACAGAAACCATAACAGCTACGAATGAAGAACAAACTATGAACTGGATTTATGCTGCAGGAACAAGCACATGGATGGATTCTCTATGCTGCAGGAGCAGTACAAGATTGAGTTTGTATGAAAACTTTAAAGATGAAAGCTAACTAAAGATCAACAAAAAAGAACAACTAACTAACTAGCTATAGATACTTACTAAGTGGGCTCCCTTAGCAAGCATCTACTGATTACGCAGATGCTAAACTCAAAACTTCATCAAGCTTTATTCATGAAAATAAAATGGTATACATTGCTTTTTTGAAATGGAAACTAACAACAAACTCTGTCTCTTGTCAAACAGATTCTGCTTTTCATTATCATTCTAATTCTTACATGATATCTGCTATCACTATGCTTCTATCTTACTCTAACTATCCTCCTTCCCCCTCGCACAGGAGGAGTATTTATTTTTAAATTAGAAGAACAACTAACTAACCCAATCAAAGAAAGACGTGGAAGTAAAGTGTATCCCATAATCAAGGAACAAACTTCATAAATGAATTTATGTGTTCAATCTGATCCAGAGAGAATCTAGCACTCCACTCTTTCCAGATTGACTGTCATTAAAAATCTTTCCCAACGGTTTCAGTCAAAGAGTCTTCGCCGAAACTTCCTCGAAGTCATGCAGGAAATGGACTTTACTGCAAGGCCGAGATCGGCTGCGCTCGACTTGATCATTCTTTCATAACCTATGAAACAAAAAGTAATAGATGCGAAAGAAAAGGCGTATGGCACATACATGATATCCATTCATTAACCACATATTTAAATCTATTTCATCATTCAAAAGCTGTATGCGATATACCAGTCATTTAGGGAGTCAATGGGGCAATAAATGTAATCAAGTCAACACAATAAGCTACAGGAATATACAAATATTTTGCTATAGGATATCCCCATAAAAAGGTTTCATAGAATTTAAACAGTCACAAAATAACAAAAGTAAAGATATTAAGATTCCACCATAATATCCAAACTATGAGCGTATTTTAAGCTCATCAATGGGCCAAAAAGTGGCAATATGATGGGTATGTGGCTGGCGCCATTTTTTAACCCAAAATTAATGAAACTAAAAGGGTTTTTAAAGGATATTCTCAGCTTTCCACCAATATAAATTATGCTTTACTTTGAATTTAATATGTAATTATTATTCATTTTCTATTCAAATTACAACTAAAGTCCCGATTGATAGGCCGATTGAAAACATCTATAGCTTTCAAATGGTATCACATTTTGAATCCAAAACATGTGTCACATTCTATGCTTCACATACTATAGGATTAAAAAACTAAAAAATGAATTTCATGAAGTTTTGACGAAGTTAAGGTGGTCAGACATACAAGTTTTTATATTTGTAAAAAATTTGTAATAAAAAGTTCATAATTAATTATTTACATGGAAAAAAATTACAAAAAAATATGCATCACATTGGGGCATGATTCCTCTACTTGATCTAAAATCTTATAAAAAAATATTATCATTTTATTGTGGTTAGGGTGGTTAGATAGGCACCTACTTATTTTTTCCCTGAAATTTAAGTACCACTCCATTGAAATTTCAAATTTTCACCAAATAGATTTTTTTTTATAAACAAACCTAGTAGTTTAGAAACTGCATTCAATTTTCTACAGATTATATTGTTACATATTTTTGAAATAATATAGTTTAGAAACTATTTTTTCCATGATGATTCCATGATGATCCTACACATACCTTGCCTAGATGATGAAAATGATGAATTTTCTTGTTCATGGCTCCTAATGTCAGAAATGGTTCTAATAAATTTGAGACATGTATGAAGGAAATTGCTACAAAAGTAGGTCATAATATCAAAGGTACTATGGTGACTACTATTCATGCAAGAGAGGAAAAAAATATTGGATTATAGATATTGGATGCTCAAATCATATAACAGGTCATAAAATTAAGTTTGTTAAACTTGAAAATTTTGAAGGAAGTCTTATTAAGTTTTGTGATTATACATATGCTAAGATATGTGTTAAAGGTTCAATCATTTTTTATGGAAAGCATAGCACAAATAGTTTTACTTATGTTAAGGGTGTTCTGCATAACCTTGTGAGTGTAGGAAAAAAGTTTAGAAAATGATATAATCTTTTGTTTTCAGGTAATGGTTGTGAGATCATAAAAGGCTCCAGCACTTTGATTGCTATAGGAAATGGGATAGATCTAAATTTTTATCATCTCAAGGGTGTTAATGGTAAGTGCTTTATAACTCAAATAAATGAAATTTAGCTATGGAATAGAAGAATGTGTCACATAAATTTTGATAGCCTAGTGGGGATCACCTCTTCTCAAGCTGTGAGAGATATTTTGGAGATTACAAAGTCTAAAAATGTAATTTGCAAGGAATGTCAGGTTGGAAAGAAAACTAGAAAGAGGTTCAAAATCAAATAATATTCTACCACATGACCTTTAGAGTTGGTGCATATGGACCTTTGTGGACCTACCAAAACAAGAAGCTTTCAAGGTGATAGGTATTTCATGCTATTAATTTATGATTACTCTAGAATGGCTTGGGTAAGTTTTCTCAAAGAAAAACCAAAATATATATATATAGATAATTTTAAGGCATTTAAAGCTATGGTTGAGAATGAAATTGATATTAAAATAAAAGGTTTAAGATCTTACAAAGGTGGACAGTTCACATCTAATGAGATTAAATTTTTTGTGAAGAGCATGGAATAAAGATACGTTTTTTAGCTCCTAGGATTCCTCAATAGAATGGAATAGTAGAAATGAAGAATAGGACTATTCAAGAAGTAGAAAGGACAATGATGAGAGAAGAAAATATATTGGATGTCTACTAGAGAGAAGAAATTCATGCTAAAGTTTACATACTTAATAGAGCGCAAGCAAGGAAATTTTTTTTGAAGACTCCTTATGAGTTATGCTATGGAAGAACTCCTACTATCAAATATTTTAGAGTGTTTGCAAGAAAATTTTATATCAGAAGAGGTGAAGAAAACTGAGGAAAATTTTATCCAATATTTGATGAAGGAATCTTCCTTAGATACTCTACAAGAAACAAGGCTTACTAGTGCTACAACAAGAGGCTAAAATGTATTGTTGAAAGTGCAAGTGTCAAAGTGGATGAAGACTTAATGTAAAAGATTAGTGCTAATAGAGGGATATTGTAACATAAGAAAATTACTAGGGGAAATTTAAAAAATTGGAATGAAGGAGAAATTGACCTATATTTCTTAGTTCATTCAGGAAATGAGATCCCTCAACTCAAAACCCACTTTCAACCCTTAGGTGAGTGAATTCTTTGAGGAATCTTGATATTTCTTTTTTGGGCTAGGACGGGGTTAGGGTAAAACAAAAATTTGGGGAGAAAAAATAAAAGTAGTAAATAAACACCAAATTGCAATCTAACACTTGGAATAGCAAGATTAAACTCAATATTGATAGAACCTAAAACCACAATGTGGATTAGAGAAGGGTATATCTAAGTGTTCCTTTCACCAAAAGTCAATTTCTGAAGTTGATCTAAGACTCAACCGCCCTATGATGAATGGATCCTGAGTTAGGTTTTTTCTTTAACTTTTAGGAGCCTCTGCTATAGATTTGAATCTTCCAATTTACCCAGGTTTGAGGTTTGGAAAGCCAAAAATAAATTTTGTACATGATTTTATGAGGAATGACAACACTTTTGACAAATTTTGCAACCTTTTAAGTTCTCCAAATTTGATCTTGGAAAGGGCTTCAATATTTCTTCTAGGTGCCTAAATTTGCAATCATAAATCAAGAGGGAATTTTTTTTTGTTTTTGGTGAATGGGGATTTACCTTGGTCAAACCCCATTTTGGTAATCAAACCTTCAAATGAATAAAATCATGAAAGAGGGAATGAAGAATGAATAAAGCTATGTTACCACTTAACAAACCCTTAAATAGATATTGAATGAAGGTATGAAACTTGCATGGAATGACTTCAATGGATGTGGATCTTGAATTTGAATCTTCACTTCAAATGATACCTTCAATGCTTGATTGAATAATTAAACATACATCACAATGTTAGCTCCAAAAACATACATGATACAATAAGACTTTGACATGGCAATTGGATCTTGATTGCTATAATAAAAGTTTGATAAATCTACCCTTGAATTCTCTTGAGTTGTTTTTGAAATTCTAATAAAGTTCTCCAAAAATAATATATAAGAGCTTACTTGTAAAACCCTTATGTCAAGTCATATGTTCCCAAGTGAAGTTACATCATGAAAAAGGAAGGGGTTTCCCCCAAAATGAAATCCCAAACACATAAGGGATATACAAATTTAGGGTTAGTATGTCTTTTCTACAATGATATTATAGAGCTAGAAAAAATCATCATTCCCCAAATACTCGTAGAACTGAAAGAATGGCACCTAGAGTATGAAAATAGAGAAAATATTTTGGGTCAAAATGGAAGAGAAATAAATGTATTGATGCCTTGCATCATTCCTAAAAGGAAAACAAAAGACAAGAGAAAAGATAAAAAGTTTACAAAATATATAGAAAAATGTAGGTACAACTAGAGGAATGCACATGAAGAGATGTCAAACTGAATAGTATGAGGGATCACATTACGCACATGCAATCACTCAAAGAACACAAAAAGGAAAAAAAGGAAAATACTAGTATGGAACATGTGAGTCAAACTATAGCAAATCATCTGCATCCCAATCTTGATCAATATATGTGAAAGATAACTAGCCAAAGGGGAAACATCAAGGGCCAAAGTAGGACAAGGCTACCTAACCCCTTACCCCCACTAATTGCAAGGCAAGGATAAGCAAAGTTGAGTGATGAGAGTGATTTGTAATGAATGTAAACCATGCAATAGTGAGTATGCTATGATCCTACAACTATTAGATGGCAAGGAGCAAAGTTCATGCATTTTAGTCAAGTTGGATCTCTAGGGGATCTGAATTTCTTCAATAATTCCTATAAACCATGGCAATTATTGGTGTGATGTCTAAATAGTCTATGATAGAAAAAATATGGTCCATTTTTGTCACTTTGCTATGGTGTTAAGTGTTTGAGTTTAGGATTTAATACAATTAATCCCCAATTTAAAAGAGTGTAAAAGTCATTCTCAGTCTTGGATATCTTTAATAGGCCATCTAAGTATGCAGGATGATCACTTATCTCTTGTTTCATGGGTTTGTAACACTCATGCACTTTGTTCTTTGGTTTGATAATTGATTTACTACAAGATTAAAGATGAATAGGATTATCATGGTGGTCATAAATTTCAACTTCTAACATCAACTCCTTTTCTTTGCAAAGGGGGGATGTGTTAGAAGAAATAGGGCTATTAATGATTGTCTCTTGTTTTTTTTCCTTACTTCCACAAGTGAAAGGGGTATTGAAGGTTAGGTAAAGTAATTTTAATAAATGTATCTATCATCTCATCGTCTTGAGCTAAGATGTATTTAGAAGAGTCATAGATAGAATTCACATGACATTCAATTTTTGGTTCTTCTAAAACAACAACACTTTCATCACAAGGGAGAGAAGTGTTGGGAGAAGCTTTATGTTTCTCAAGATTTTCCATAGTGTTTTTCTCTTGCATTAAAACATTCTCACAAGTGTTAAATGAATGAAAATTAGTCAAGGTGGTGTTAATAATTTCCTCCTCTTGTGCCAAGAGAATCTCATAGCTAGGATAATTTTTGGAAGAATGATCATCATTCTTGAACTTTTTCTTAGCAAAATTATAAAGGAATGATGAACACATTTTGTAATTTTTAGATTAAAGCAAGATAATTTTCTGATTATGCTATGCAAAAACCTATAAATAATGTCTTTTAGATGTGATTTTAAATTGACACAATGCACTGAATTTATCCAATTAATCTTAATATGATCAATTTCAAATAACAAAAATTGTGCAAACTGAAATAGGAAATGAAAAACAACAAAACAAAATACATAGAAATAGAGATTTCAATGCCCAAAAATGTAGGAAAAATCCCTCATTAGGGACTCATTTTCCCTTAGGGGAATGGGTCCTAGCTTCAGGTTTTGAAAAATGATTTTACAGTTTTTTTAGTTTATTCTTATGATTTTCATATTTTGGTTTTAGATAGTGAGTTACAGTTTCATATTTTTGTTAAATTAAGCTTGAATTCAAATAGAAAATAGGATTAAATGACAACTTAGGAGAGCTAATTTTAAATGCAATTTTGATTTTTTTTTTGTGTTTTAAGTTTTTAATCATGAAAACATATGTAAATGCTTTGCAAAATGACTAATTTTTTTGTGTTTTTCAGATTTTAAAGAATATAAAAATGAAATCCTAAAACCCTAAATGATATTCAATTCAATACAATGTAATGCAAGTGAATGCAAAACCCAAATCTAGGGATGAAATAGACTCCAAAATTAGAAAAGTGCAATGGTCAAAAGTTGGGTTCACCAAAATGAAACATAGAAAAAATAGGGGGAAATGTCCAAAATTGGAATGGAAAAATGAACCTATCATTCTTAGTTCATTTAGGAAATGAGATCCCACAAGTCAAAACCCACTTTCAACCCTTAGGTGAGTGAATTCTTTGAGGAATCTTTAGATTTCATTTTTTTGCTAGGATGGGGGTCAAGGTCAAATAACACTTTGGGGAGAAAAATTAAAAATAGTAAATTAACAAAAAATTGCAATCTAACACTTGGAATAGCAAGATTAAACTGAATAGTGGGTGAGTGCAGGAACATGGGGGTCCAAAAAGTGGTGATATGACCCAAAAGTGGCTAATGACATTTTTTTAATCTAAATTTGATGAAACGAAAAGGGTTTATTGATAAGTTTTTTAGCCTTCCACCAATATAAGATATGACTTATTTGGAATTAAATAGATAGTTATTATTGATTTTCTACATGCATTCTAATGAAAGTCTTGATTGATAGGCTAATTGAAAAAAATCTAGAATTCTTAAATGGTTTCACATTTTATCAATCTGAAAGATGCAACACATTTTATGCTTCTGATACTATAGGATTAAGAAAAGGATAATTGATTTTCATATATTGTTTATCAAGTTATGGTAGTCAGATAAATAATTTTTAATATTTTTAAAAAAATTCTAAGAAAAAATTCATAGCTAATTATTTACTTGCAGCCAGTATTGGCATGGTGTGATGGTTTAAAGGTGGCATTGTTGTTCTTGTCACCAAATTTCAAACCCCATTGGGGTGGTATTGTTGAATGGATGTATTCTGATTCATAGCTCCGGTTAAAAGCGTTTACCCCTTGAATAAAAAAATTATTTACTTGCAAAAAAATTATAAAAAATTGTGGCACATATGACCATGTGTCCTCTACTTATATTGAAATTTTCAAAAAAATATATATTATTCTTTTCTTGTACTTAGGTTGGTCAAGCATACACTCAATTTTTTTTTTTTCTTGAAAATTTAGTACCACTGTATTGAAATTTCCAAATTTCACCAAATAGATTTTCTTTTTTCCAAAAGAGGATTAGTAGAAACTACATTCAATTTTCTAAAAAAAATTTTGTTACATATTTTTCAAATTATGTTAATAACCTATAAAAATATTTATGTCAAGTTCTTAACTCTATTTTTTTGAATTTCCATTGCCACTTAAGGGCCTAGTTTGGATCCCCATGATCCTACACTAACCCTACTGAGAGAACCTACAATCAAATTACAAATTAGAGAAGGGTAGATTTGAGTGTACCTTTCACCAAAAGTTCATTCTTGAATATAATTTGGGACTCATTCACCCTAGGGTGAATGGGTCCTAAGTTAGGGTTTTTCAACATCTTCTGGGAACCTCTTATATAGATCTAAATCTTCCAATTTTCCCAAGGTTCAAGTTCAAAAGGCCATAAATAAATTCTATAAGTGAGTTTTCATGGAATGAGAACACTTTTCAAAAAATTTGAAACTTTGTTATGTTCTCCACATTTTATCTTTAAACGGTCTTCAATATTTCCTCCACCTAAATCTACAATCACAAATCAAGAGGGAAAAATAGTTTTTTTTTTGGTGAAAGGGGGTTTACCTTGGTGAAACCCCATTTTGGTAATCAAACCTTGAAATGAAAAGAAGCATGAAAGAGGAAATGAATGAACAAAGCTATGTTAACACTTAAAAAACCATTGAATAGATCTTGAATGAAGGTTTGAAACTTGCATGAAATGGCTTCAATGGATGTGGATCTTGAATTTGAATCTTTGCTTCAAATGATACCTTGAATTCTTTTTTGAATCATGAAACCTACATCACAATGTTAGTTCCAAAAACATGCATGATGCAAGAAGACTTTGACATGACAATTGGATCTTGATTGTTCCAATAAAAAATTGATAAATCTACCCTTGAATGCTCTTGAAGTGTTTTTGAAATGCTCATAAATCTCTCCAAAACTACTAGGATTCTTCTAAAAATTTTCTAGGTGAAACTTAGTGAAATAACCTTATATTTATAGGTATGTATGCTTAATTTCCCTAAATTGAAATTTCACAAGCTGACATTGAATTATGGATTTTAAATCATTAAAATAATGCCAAAAATGTAATTTAAATTTAGGTACTAGGACTTAGGAAGGACCCATTCACCCATGGGGGAATGAGTCCCAGGTCCCTAAACCTGAGATACACAATACTCAAGGTAAATTTTTATGTTTAGGCATTAATTATTATTAGGTTCCCATTTAGAAAATGTAATTTAATGGTGTTGGAAATTAATTAAAGGGCTTATTAATGCATAATTAATATCAACTAATTAAAGGAGCCCTAAATAAGTGTGAAAGTGTAAATAAATATACTTTATAACACTAAATTAAGGCACAATTAAGTCCATTTAATTAAGAGGGCCTAAATAAGTGTGAAAATGTAAAGAGATACATTTTACTAAATTAAGGCATTATTAAGTTCATTTTAATTAGGAAGGACCAAACAAGTGAAGAAATGTAAAAGAGTTGCATTTTTCATCACTACATATATAAATCAGATGAGTCCTCTTGTAGAGAAGAATAATAAGATGAAGGAAAGGAAAAAGAAGTGCAAGTTAAAGAGGAAGAAGCTCTAGAAAGGATCCCTAAGACACCTAAGTATGTGAAAAATAATTATTTTTAAAATTAGATCATTGGTGATAAAAGCATATGTGTATTAACAAGAAGAAAGACTACTATGATAGAAGAATATGTAAATATTTGATTAATTTGCAAAGTTGAACCTAAAAAATTGATGGAGGCATGCAAAGATGAATATTGAATTAAGGCTATGGAAGAGGAATTAATGAAGATTGAGAAGAATTAGACTTGGGAGCTTGTCCCAACAAGAGAAAAAGACAATAAAGGTACCAGAAATAGAAATATTTATTTCAAAGTTGAGAAAAATCAAATTTTGAATGTCATTGTGTATGTTGATGATATAATCTTTGGAGAAAATGAAGCAATGTGCAAGATATTTGCATTACATATGCAAAGTGAGTTTGAAATGCCAATATTTATGGAGATGAATTTCTTCCTTGGAATACAAATCAATCAAATAGAAAAAGGTATATTTATTTCACAATCAAAGTATGTCAAGGAAATGATAAATAAGTTTGGAATGGAAGAGTCTAAACTGCTATGCAATCCTATGGTTACTAGTTGTAAATTGAGAAAGAATGATGAATCTTCTAAGGTTGATCAAAGAAAGTATAGATTAATGATTAGTGGAGTAATATACCTAATTTCTACTAGACTAGATATCATGCATGCAATTTGTGGCTACATTTGAAGAAGATCCCATAGAGTCACATGTGGTAACATTAAAAAAATATTCTAATAGTTGAAGGGAACTCCAAAATATGGCTTGTGGTATCCAAAGAATATTGATTTCTCTTTAACTGCCTATAAAAATGTAGGTTGATCAGGTTGTGTGGATGATAGAAGAAGTACAAGTGGTGGTGCTTTATTTCTTGGAAGATGGTTGATGTCTTGGCTAAGGAGAAAGCAAGATTCAGTGTCATTATCTACTGCAAAAGCTTAATATATTTTTACAAAATCTTGTTGCAGTCAAGTGTTATGGATGAAACAGACCTTGAGGGATATTAAAGCGTATCTGCAGGATCATGATGGGCCAAAAAGTGTGATATGATGGGTATTTGTAGGGTATGTTGCTGACGACTACTTTTTTTGCCCAAATTGATGAAACAAAAAAGGTCTTTAAAGGAGATTCTTAGCTTTCCACCAATATAAATTATGCTTTACTTTGAATTTAATAAATAATTATTATTCATTTTCTATTTGAATTACGACTAAAGTCCTAATTGATAGGTTTATTGAAAATTTTTATAGCTTTCAAATAGTATCACACTTTCTGAATTTGAAACATGATTCACATTCTATGCTTCACATACTATAGGACTAAGAAAAAATGAATTTGATGAAGTTTTGAGCAAGTTAAGGTGGTCAGACATACAAAATTTTATATTTTTTAAAAGTTGTAATAAAAAATTCATAATTAATTATTTACTTGGAAAAAAATTGCAAAAAAATAAGTATCACATCGGTACATGAGTCCTCTACTTATATGTAAAATCTTATAAAAAAATATTATCATTTTATTGAGGTTACGGTGGTCAAACATATACCTATTTCTTATTTTTTCACTGAAATTTAAGTACTAATGCATTGAAATTTCTAATTTTCACCAAATAGTTTTTTTTTTTAATAAACCTAGTAGTTGAGAAACTACATTCAATTTGTGGGTATGTGCAGGATCATGATGAGCCAAAAAGTGACGATATGATGGGAATGTGTAGGATATGTGGCTGACAACATTTTTTTTACCCAAAATTGATGAAACAAAAAGGGTTTTAAAGGAGATTCTCATCTTTCCACCAATATAAATTATGATTTACTTTGAATTTAATAAATAATTATTATTCATTTTCTATTTGAATTATGACTAAATTCTTGATTGATGGGCTGATTGAAAAATATCTATAACTTTCAAACAATATCACATTTTTAGAATCTGAAACATGCATCACATTCTATGCTTTGCATACTATAGGATTTTTAAAAAAACTTTAATTTCATGAAGTTTTGACCAAGTTAAGGTGGTCAGACATATGAGTATTTATATTTTTTTAAAGTTGTAATAAAAATTTCATAATTAATTATTTACTTAGAAGAAAATACAAAAAATAATGCATCACATCCAGACATAAGTTCTCTACTTATATCTAAAATGTTATAAAAAAACATTATCATTTTATTGTGGTTAGGGTGGTCAGACAGACACCTACTTAGTTTTTCCCTAAAATTTAAGTACTACTGCATTGAAATTTCAAATTTTCACCAAATAGTTTTTTTTTAAAATAAACCTAGTAGTTTAGAAACTACATTCAAATTGCTACAAATTCTATTCTTACATATTTTTCAAATAATATAGATAACTTATTCAAATTTTTATGTCAAGTTGCCTAACTCTGATTTTTCTAAATTTTTTGCCACTTAAGGGCCTATTTTTTCCATGATGATCCTGCACATACCCTTCCTACAGATTTTATTCTTAAATATTTTTGAAATAATATAGATAACATTCAAATTTTTACGTCAAGTTGCATAACTTTGATTTTTCTATTTTTTTCACCACTTAAGGGCCTATTTTTTCCATGATGATCCTACACATACCCCAAAGTATCATATTATGAACCTATTTCTATCCTATGTGATAATATAATTTCTATAAATATTTCAAAGAATTTGATAATGGATTCAAGGAAAAAATACATCTCAATCTAGGATCACTTCTTGACGGAAAAATTTGCAAAGAATGAGGTAAAATTGGAGTATGTTCCTACAAAGGATCAAGTTGCTGATATTTTCACTAAGGAACTTCCTAAAGATACATTTAAATATCTTCAAGAGAAGTTAGTGGTTATTACCCCTCCTTCATTGAAGTAGATGCATGAATGTGTGTATCTACATGGGAAGCAATTCAAAATATACATTTTTTGGTTTTGGATTGATGTTGAATACTACCTCTCAAGGGGAGTAGGTAGATGTTGTTGCTAGTTGGTATAGTCAAGTGGAGATTATGATATGTCCCTAGATGGAGTGTGCAGAAAAGTGCAATGAAAAGTTGTGCAAAACAGGTGTGAAAAAAAGACAGTGCAGTAAAATAAAATGAGTTGGTTGATGATGTTTTCCTTTGAAGCTTTGTCAAAGGAGGTGAGAAAAATTTTTGTAGACCATTTGTTGTCCCTTATAGGTGTTTCCTCTAGGGGAGAGTAGGTATATGAGAGTGATGAAAAAGGGGGGAGAAGAGAAAAGAAACTATGGTTTTTCCTTTTCTATTGATGTTAAACGGGGAAAAAGTTAGTTGAAAAACCATATGAAGACAAGGAAAGAAATTATTGAGAATTGTTAGAAAAAATAAATGCCCATGTAAGGGGGAGTGATGTGTAATGATGTGCAATATATGTTTTTTATTAGAGATTTTGGTTGTTCTTGATGGTTTTTCATATCAAGTGTTGCCACCAATGATAAAAGGGGAGATTGTTGGAAACTTTTGTTGTCATTGATATTAGCAAAGTGTTGTTGCATTGATGTCAATTCTTGAAGTAGGTATGTTGGTTGCATTATTTTGTAATTAGTATTGTCATTGGTGTTATCCTCTAATATAGAAATGATGAGTAAATGATTGTGAATATCAACCTATTGGATGGTTGAGATGTTGAGAAAGTGTTGTAGATGTTGAGTTGGTGTTTGTGGTGCTTGGTTTCCAAGTGATTTTGAGAAAGAATGAATAACAAAGAATTTAGTGTGGTAGAGTGGTATTCCATTTTTTTCTCCACGTTTCTTCTATATTGAAGTTCTACTTGTGTGGTTCAAATATGTTGATGAAAGGTGTTCATAGGTTTCATATCCAATTTTTCATGTTCTAGATTGTTAGGTAGAAGATGTGTTCACCAATGTGTGGACTATGAAGCAATGTTGTCTAGGAGAAATAAAATTGCTATGCATTTCTCCACATTGTAGTTTCTAGTCTTGTGGGTTTAGGAATGTCTCTATAATGTCTATATATATCTTTGGTTAGATTTTTTTGAGTTTTGGTGTTTTGTAATGTTGGATTGATAAGTTGTGTATGGAAGGTAAAATGGTTGTACAAAATGTGTATATTATTTAGGTGTATGAAGTTGCAGAAGTTTAATTAAATTTTAGGGTATTGATGGAATATTCTAGATTGCTTTTAAGATTTTTGTGTGGTTTATGAGTTGTCCTTAGATTTTTTAAAGTATGTACTTGAATGATTAAGGGTGTTAACATAGGTTCAGCTGACCTGGTGTGATAACACTAATGGTAGATATGGTTCAGTGTTTTTGGAAGCATGTTGTGGTGTGTTAGTATGGATTTGAGTCTAAGTTAAGTAGTGGCATGGTCAACCTTCATTTTGTTTTATCAAAGAAGTGTTTGGTGCTGACTTATTTTGAATTTGGACATTTGAGGTGTATAGCCTAACTTGTAGATAGTTTTCAATATTGTAGATGGTATATATGTTGGAAGGAATTGTGTGTGCTATGTGAGTGATGTGAAAATTTGTTGAGGTGAAAAAATTGATCAATTGTAGTGTGAGCTATAATGATTGAGACTACTCGAAGTAGTGAACAGAAGGTGTCTACGTTCTTTAGAATACCTTATGTTACTAGAGGTAGTGAGATGAAGGTAGCGGATGATCTAGAGTTGTAGTGGTGGATCTTTTCTATTTCCCTTCTTTATTTTGAGTAGTGTCTCATCTAACGATGAGCCTATTGTATTTAGTTTTATAATAACTTTAAATAGTGAGCTAATTCCTCGCCATAGTTTTTCCCTTCTTGGTTTTTCCATGTAAATCTACTATTTTTTTGTTCATGGCATTTGATGTGTTGGTGTTTCATTTATTCTCTCTCATGATAAATTTGATTAAGGGTTTAAGGGCTAATGAGGATTTGAACAATAATGAGGGTTTTGGTCTTTTAATATAAAAATGATTCACCCACCCTCTCAGTTGTTTTGTGCATTCAATAGTCTAATCAATTGAAAGGTTTGTTGTGTGAACTTAAAGGTTTACAATTATTTTTTATATTAATGTAAGATTTATCAAATAATATTAATTGTCAAAGTATGTCCTAAGTAATATCAAGGAATCCAAGCCTTGTAATAATTTCATATATGTTCTCAAATTCAACTTATTAAAAATCCAAAAGCTCATAATCATTAAGCTATGAGTAAAAGAAAGACAATGATTGATTCAATACCTACTTCGTTACGGTCTTCAATTTAAAATGACAATTCTAGAACTTATCTTTCAATTGTAAAGTAATCATACAAATTTTTCATCAATAAATGAACCTATTTATAAATTTAAAAAAATATATATTTAAACACTCACTAAATCAAAATGAAATTATAAATGATCGAAATATTAGCAAATAATTTAATAAAAATAATAATTATACAAGTAAACAATGTGAGTACTTCTTATACTATTGCAATGAGTTCATCAACTAGTGATGGAATGAGTTCATCAAATAAACTAGTTAATTAGTTATTAATCAGTTGGTTTTGAACCAATTAAAATGCTAACATTTTATTCTCTTCATATATGATTTAATTTTTGAAGTGCACATGTAAAGTATTTAATTTTAATGTTGTAAAAATTATTTCTCTTAAACATAATTGGCTAAGAAATTTTGGGTGTTATGAGAAAATTTATAGGAAAAAATAAGGTAAACTATTATTTTTACATTATTTTTTACATGAATGATTTTTACTTTTAGCTTTATAAAGTCATTTCATTAAATCTTTGTAGAATAAATAGGTGTTACTTATTTTAATATTTTTTGAAGAATGATTTTTAAGATATAAAGTCATTTACCTACCACTTGTAGCTCTCAGGTTCAACTCCCACTTCAAGTGTGCTAGTTCTTGATTGATCATGGACTTTAATTAGAAAAAAACATTTATAAAGTCATTTCATTAAATCTTTTCTAAAAAAAATTTAAAAAATCATTATTAATATAATAATTTAATATGATATATAATATATTTTATTTTTTAAATATATAAATATATATATATATATATATATGATTAAAAATAAACAACTTGTAATAAATACTCATTTTAATATATAACCATTTTATATTAATAATAAAAGAAAAAACATTGCCAACATGTAATATTTTAATTATTTTTAATATATATTATATTTATAAAATTTATAAAATTTATTTTATTTAATATAGTCAAATATAGTATTTATTAATTATGTTATTTATTAAAAGCTAGTGATTAAATTAATATTTTAATATGGAACACAAAATTAAATTAATTAGAATAATAAAAGAATAATAATATTAATAGTCTATAGTTTATTGTTAGGGTTAGGAAAATGTTAGGGTTATTATCATGGTTAATAATTAAGAGTTTAAAATTAGGTTTAGAGTTATAAATTGTGTTACAACCATGGTTAGGGTTAGAGATAGGTCTAAGATTAAAATAATAGTTTAGAATTAATGTTAGGGTTAGGATTAGGGTTGAGTAATGATTAGGCATAGAATTAGAATTAGGATTAGGATTAGCATTAAAGTTAAGTCATGCAAAGAACTAATTAACAATATTATAAAGACAGGTACTAAACATTAAATGACACTTGTCTTGATAATAAAACAATGGTAGAATAATAAATTAGCTTCTACTAGTTTGTTTCACTTAATCTATATACTAAACATTAAATGACACTTGTCTTGGTCTATAAATTTATGCTGTAGCCTGTAATGATTAAATCATAATACAAATTAAACCGTGTACAAGGCTCTAAACTTGATAAATTAGTGTAATTATTATTTTGTAGAGTAAATTTTAAAAGAATAAAGCTAAATAAACTTGAGTGTTATTTGTGCTCTGTTTGCCAATTCCAGACTATCATAGCAATAAATGATTTAAATCGCTACCTCCCAATGCAGTAACTTTTGAATATTTTCATTCACAATTCATAGACATCAATAGAATAGATCTCTGTAACTTTGAATTCACTGCAGATCTCGGAAGGTTGCGGCATGAAAGGATGGTTTACCTGTTTCGAGGACAAAAATTAACATTTACAGGCACACCATAAGAAGATAAAAGTTATCAGAACCAAACTCTTATAACAATACTGTAGTCACGGCCTAAAAATGTTTCATGTATCAGTTTAAATTCTCAATACAACATCTATGGTTGCGGTATGAAAATGATATCATTTATCAAGTTTACTCTCGATACAATGTCTGTGGTAATGGCATGAAAATGATACCACTTCTATTAAAGAATAGGTACAGGTCGCGACATAAAAAAAGACATAATTTCTCGTAATCAATAGTTACGATACGGTATGAAAGAATTTCTTTTCTTATAAACAATAGCTACAGGCCACTGTGAAACCTAAAATAGTTTTACTAGATGAAGTGCAAAGAGATTCGGTTTTATTTCGGAAATAAATTTTAGGAATAGAAAATTCTAAGAATATGCAATTTTTAAAATCGAATAGGAAAGAAATAAGTTTGTTTTCATAGTTTCAACTCACAGAATGAAATAAAATCTAAAATACAGGACACGGAATGGAGGATAACGATTCACTTTTGCAAGAATGTCACCTTTACCTCTCCTATCTTCCTCTCTACTTCCTCATGCCTCTGCCCTATAAACTGATTACAAAAGCAACTAAAATGATGAAGAAATCCACCCTCAATCTTGCTACATGCTTCTTTAACAATGCATTCGGAATGGAGCTTCCCCCATCGCCCGATTACTTAGAGTTTACTACATCGAGATTACTTCGAACTAAAGTACCATCACCTAAAGATATTATTGCTGTCATCTAGTCCACTTAAATATACATTTCTTTAAGTTGAATATACTTTAATATAAAAATGATATATAGTGACTACAAATTACCCGTATTGTGGCTATAAAATCATTCAATTATTAAATCAGAGCGATCTATTTTCTTTCAATTAATTATAGTACGGTATTTAACTTTAAATCTATTGGTAAATAGAATAAACACTTTCAACACATTTTTAATAATTTTTTCATTTGAGAAATTTTAATTTGGGAAGAAAATTTGAGCTTTCTATGTGCAAAATAGTAAATCATATTTCGATTTATTACAAACCAATGTCTAGTGAAAACTAGGGATATTATCTTTTTTATTACGTTATAATTTATATCTACCCTATAAAATTAACATTCTGTTATTTTTTTGGTAAAAGATGCAATAAATTGTAAAATATATTAATGTATAAAATTGATTATCTAAAAGGCTCTAAAAACCAAAAAAATGTATGAGAGATCACAAGGCCATTAGATGAACAAAAGACGACAAAAGAGATAAGGGCAATAGGAAGCCCAAACAAGAAGAACCATGAACATAGAAAAAAAAAACAATTGATAAGGATGATATTGGGAATGTGACCTGCATATTTATAAATAAATATGTATACTAGGGAATTGTTGACTAAAACTCCTACATTGGTACATTAACATTGATGTCATCTTTTTCAAAGCCTCCTTGCATAGGAAAATCCCATTGGTAGATGAGGAACAACATCCTCTTGTTAATCTAGACTTCCATGATTGTAAATTATTATGTGGGAGAAATGAGTGAATTCCCTATTTCAAAAGAGAGAAATATAGAAAAATGGGAGCTTGAGATTAATGTATAAAACCTAGCTTCAATTCCACATTTTTCTAGGGTTTCATTAGGATGTGAATCACCAAGGTGAATAGATTGACTTTCAACCACAAAGATGACATAATTAGACTTTGGTTTGATCCTTTTGAGTCTTGGAAATTGAGTGGAATTGAATTTACTCAAATAACCTTATTAAACTATGTGCCCTAATCTAAAAATGGAAGATTTTGATAACTGAAAAACTATAATAGAAATTTGGACAATAGATTTGAGAAAGACAAAGTTTTGTGCACCTATCTTGCAAATTTGAAGTAGATTTTAGAGGACAAAAGTTCCCAAGGTGTGAGTTTCTTGTAGATCCTTTTCAAATCTATTTTCATAGTACTCTGATGTCCAACTAGAGCCTTCAATTTATGCCTGCAAATCTTTAGGATCACTATCACATAATTTTATAGGCGATTTATCATGAGTTGACAATATGATGTAGGATTTCAATTGCAAAAATATCTAATGGGTCTTCAAACTTCCTTCAATCTCCTTTAAACTTGAAATCTACACATTCAAAAAGAGAAGAAGGATTATGCTTTTTAGGGGCTTGCCTCAGTCAAACCCTATGTTAGTGTTTGCACTTCCACAATGGAAATGACAATGATAAATGGATAACTGATAGGAAGAAATGATGAATAAACAAAGTACTACAACTCACCACCCTTCAATGGATTCCTTGAAGGACTAAAGTCATGCACATGACCTCAAGGTCTTGGATATTTCATGCTTGATTTTCTTGAATGCTCAAATTGCTTGGAGACCTACAAAGGGTTAGCTTTCATAAACAATATAACAACATAACATGAATGTGCTTAGATACCAACATTATGAATACTTGGATCTTGAATTGCTATAATGAATCATTGAAAAATGTTACTCTTGAATTATCTTGACTTGCTCTTAATAATAATTTCTCTAATAATTTCTTAGATGATATCAAATGATGCAATAAATTGGTATTTATATACAATTATTCAATTTCCCATAAATTAAATCTCAATAACCAACTTTAGACAATCGAATTGTAAATAATGAATTACCAACATCGACATATTGGAATTTGGAGGGAAAATAGGACACTCATGCCCAAGGCATGAGTGTCTTAGAAATTTTTTCTTGCACTTTTAATGTCAGGGAAAAGTGTTAAATAAATTCATTTGTTTCTCACTTGTATTTCATCACTAATTTATCCATTGAGTGCGTAATTTAGGGAATTAGGTGCTAAATTAGGTCTAATAATTTAAGGGGGAGCAAAAAGATAAAGTGAAAATTTAAAGGGTGACAATTTATGATGTTAAATTTATCACCCACTTTAGTGAGGGTATGAACTTATGCTCAAACTCACATTAAAGTAGAAAATATTCCAAGAGGGGTCCAATTGTCCAAATGTTGAAGATATAAGAGTGCTAAAGATATAGGGGGGGTACACAAGCCCTAAAGATCCAAAATCCTTTGAGAAACCAACATAGGCATAAAGGAACATACATATGTATGATATGAAACAAGACAACAAATACAAACATATATCTTAGGAAAATGAAGCATACATAACAAAAATACTTGACATAACATAACATATAAATGAAAAAAAAATTAACACAAACATGATGCAAAAATGAAGAAGAAACATGAAAGACACACAACAAAAATACTAGGTTAGTACTAAAAGGATTTGATTTGATAAGGAGAAGAGACCTTGGTCTTAAACTATCTCAAATAACAAACATAATCCATTGAATGAATTTTAGATAAGAGGATTTTCTCATGAGGACTAGCAAGTTTTGTTATGCCACATCACTCATGAGCGACCTAGGTATACTGGCTAGAAAGTTATATTCTGCTAGATGTCCATGCACTATGATGGATTCCATAAGGTTAGAAAATTATGTTATGCTAAACACTCATGAAGCACGTGGATCAACTTGTTTTATGCTAGGTGGCAATGTTAAGAGGTGTTCACGACTCACACCATAGAAAGGTTTGATATTTGATAGTTGAATCATAAATTGGAAGGCACAGGGACTAGAAAAGTCCAATATTCAGTACGTGAGCCTCCAAGACAAGGTAAAATGATAAACTCACTAGGTCTAGTGAAGTCCAATATTGACTAGGTATGTACCCATTAACAACCATACCAAGAGTTATAATCCTTGATAACCTTGATAAGCTATTGTAAACTCACCAAGATGTTATGCCAATGCTACACTAAGTTCAAAGAATGTGAAAAAAGTGAAGAAAAATGAAAATATAACTTAAGGAGGTGCATAAATGATGATAGGATAACGCTAAAAACCTCAAGGGGAGTTGTAACAACACCACGACAAAGGGTTATTTACAAAAAAATAAAGGGGCTTTGCTTAATACATGGAAGGTCACACCTTAGAGAATATCACACATAATGTCACCACCAACAAAGGACTAGTTGTGGAATAGAAAACTCACACCTTAGAGAATACTAACCATAGTATTACCACTAAGGGGGATGTCATACACAAAAAAAGGGTCACATTCTTAGGGGACATCAAGCCCAATATCACCACCAAAGAGACACTCACATAGATCAAGAAGGCCACACTTTGGTTGACAAGGTCATAGTTCCTAGGAGATGTATCTTATCATTGCTAAGGAGGGACAATTTCATATACAAATTATGAGTAGGGGACTATATGTCCCCCATTAAAATGTTAGTCTACTTGATACATTAACATTTTAAGGAGATATAAAGGGATTCCAAGAAGGAATGCACCTAACATAAGGCTACCTAATCCCTCATCCCCCAAGTGTAGTGACAAAGGTGAGCCAAAGTGGATGATGATATATTGCTCCTTGTAGGATGAAATATTATTTTATAAAGCCATGTTTATACCTCCATGCATGGAAGTGAGTATGTTATGTTACTACAACTACCACATGTCATGGAGAAACAACTAATGCTATTTTTCTCTTGTATGCTTAAGTGAATGAATTTTTGATTATTTTGTTATTTTTGAAGCAGAATAACCAAGAAATTATATTGTTTCATATGTTTTAGGTAAGCTATGGGGACATAGATACCTTGTTATTTTATACCACATCCTTTTTAATTATATCCAAATTGTTTCAAAACTTGATAACCTCTTCCATAAATGGCTTCCATCAAAGAAGGTAGGTTTTCATGATCATCTTCATCTTAACTCGATGTGTAATTTATGTTTTCCTCTTTGCTAGAAGTTGTGGAATCAGATGTTTTTGATGATTCAATGATAGGTTTTGTTAATACCACAACTTGTTTATTTTTCTCAATATTGATGGTGTAATATTGTATTTCCCCATGAATTTAGGTGTAATACATAATGATCCCCATTTATCATCCAACAACTTTGTCACCAATGAAAGACACTCATATTTGTCCTCAATTTTTAAAGGTTCCACTTTTTAAGTTGGTTTTAATGTTCTAAGAGGATGTTTCATTAATGTTTAAGTTTGTAAATTATTTTTCACATTTTGGATCAAATATTATCATGTAAACCTTATTGTTGTAAGTATATTTCATTATACAATGAAGCATTGAAGATACTCATTTCATTTCAAAAATCCATGGTCTACCGAAGAGAATATTATATAAAATATCATAGGGCATGACATGACTAGGAGTTTGCAACATAACCTTACCAGCCATAACAAGTAATGTTATCACACCAAGCGGTTGTCTTTCCATGTTATCAAAAATATTTGATTGAAAAATGAATGAGTTGAATTAAAGTTTGTTCCACTCCAATTCTATCCAAAATATTTATAGTACAAACATTAATCCTTGAACCATTGCGAATAAGGGTACTTCTAATCCCAATATTTTTAATACTATCCATTATCATCAAGGTATCATTTTTATTTTGTGTTTCCAAAGGGGGTAGCTCACATTGATGAAAGATGTGGACACCGAAAAAGTAACCCTTCTACTTCTTCTTCCTGTTTAGGCTCTCCTTGTGATTTTGGCTTAATTTTTCCTTGATTTAATGTTATAATATGATAACACATTAACGTGAGGTCTTGGGCCCTTATGAATTAATAATAATTCTATGATGCCTTGCAAAAGTGTTGTGAAATGCCATAACACATTTTCATACTTTTCTAGGATCTTATTATTATATTTCACTTAAATAACCTATTTTTATCATTTACCAAGCCTTATTTCAAAGTGTTGTAACAAATTTCCATAGTTTTGTAGGCTTGTTATGAAGAATTATACCTTTCTTATCCTTTAATTGGCCCCATTTTATGTCTATAGGCCTTACTTAAGTGTATTTTTGAGAATAAACTTGATAAACATTATGTAAAATAACTTAATTTTTGACACCCACTTAAATCCTTAAGTGGGACCCATTGACCATTAGGGGCGAATGAGTCCCCTTTGGCACAAAAAACAAAATAATTTCAAAATAGTGGCAGGTTTTTATTTTGTAAGACCTAAGGTCAGTCTGTGATGTAGTATCTTTAGGAATTAGGGAATAATTGTGTATAAATAAGGTTTTTATACTCATTTTTTATCCCCCATTCATTCAATAAATCATTTAAGCACTCAATCAATCATTCATTCAAGCATCCTAAGCATCTTCACAAGAGTATTCAAGCATTTTGGAGGTATTATTTGCGTATCTTCAGATTTCTACTTCAAGGGTTTGGTGAGTTGTAGCATTGCATGTTGTTCATTCATCATTATCTTTACATATTTCATTTCATTTTAAAGGGTTTAATTACCAACAAGGGGTTTGACCAAGACAAACCCCTATTCTCTAACCCTTCAACCATTTCCCCCTCTCTTTGCATGTGATTTGCAGGTCTTGTGTGTAGATTTTTCAAAGAGAAAAAGTGGAAAAGTCGTCATTAATTTTTCAAAGCTATCCAAAGTGATAAAAACCCTAATTGAAGCTTGGAGAACACCTATGGGTCAAATTATATAATTTTAGACCAAAATTTGTATAAGAAGTAGAAGTGCAGATTGAAGACTACAGTTTCTTGTTCTAAATTTCTCAAAACCCAAAAGTGGACTAATTCACCATTAGTGGCAAATGAGTCCCACTACATAAGTTGAAAACATGAAATTTTCAGATTTGAGTACCCAATTGACCGAAACCTGTTCTAATAGATTCTTCCTGAAACAAGACTAATTTTCCTAGCTTGGTGTGTGAGTCTCAATTGGTAGTAGCAGTGAATTTTCTAGGATTCCAGACCTCCATTCCATCCTTCTTTATTCTCCAAGTGCACACTTTAAATTCCATAAGTTTCAATTACTATTTACTAGATTTTTAGGTCTATTTTCATACAACACTGTGTTTTCAAAAATTTGCATTTTTGCAAGTTTACTCTTGGTAGTGAACCCCTTTCTTGTTCCATTCATTTACAAGGATACCTTATAGTTAGACCTTACATCCTTCATTGGGTTTAGGTCTCTAAGGTACTTTTGAGTGTGGATTTTGTGAAATTGGATCCCTTCATCCCCATTCCCATTTATGTGGATAAGGAAGTGAAGAACCCAATTCCATAGTCCACATTTTGGTGAACCTAAAATTTGAAGCTCATATTTTTATTTGGAGTGCATTTACATCATAGGAGTAGCTTGCATTAACATTTCATTGCATCTTGCATTGTTTAATTTGCATTCTAGGGTTTTCAAAATTGCATTAGTGAAAAGCTCATTTTGTTTGCATTATTGCTCTTGTTTTCATTGAAATTCTACATTTTGATATCACATCTACATCAGAAAACATAAAAAACACAAAGTTCATTTTTAAAATTTTTAAATTTTCAAAAAAATTACTCCCCAGACTTATTTGCCACCATAGGCGAATTAGTTCAGTTGCATATTCTGGATTGCATTTTTGTCAGTTGCAACTCATTTTCTGAGTTTTTGTTCTCTTCTATTACCTTTCTATTTTTGTTTCCATATTTTTTGTTTCATTCAATTTCTTTCCTTTAGTTTACTTTCATTCATTTTGTGAAATCTAAAATTTGCATCATGGATATGTGTTTTAATAAGCTTTGGATGTCCTTAAAGTCCTTAGTGGATGTTTCGAGTTGTGCCTATAGAACTGATCCTAATGACCTTGAACCCACTCTTGCTCTTCAAATCCTAATGCATGTCCTCCTCATGATGTTGAGATCATTAGAGAAGATGATGATAGCATGAATAGGTTCCTAAATGATTACCTTGACAACCTTGAAGCCAATGCATCCTGTTATCCATCCATGAAACCACTAGACCTTCCTAAAATACAACCTCCTAAGATGCTTGGTTACTTACATTTCAAAGCAAAGGTTGAACCTAATTTCCCTACAAAAGGTGAACCTAGTTCCTCTACACAAACAAATACACACCCATTTTATGATAACAAGGTCAAAAACACTATTGGGATCAACCTTCATGACACATATGGAAAATGTTTCACTATCTTGAGTAAAAAAGATGTAACACAACAAGTGAGCATGACATATATCAACTCTTAGATGAATTACAAATTGATGAAAATACAAAGGGGATAGGTAATAAAGATCCCCCTCATAACAACAAGCCTCGTAGTGAATAATTAAGGCTTCATGATGATGACACGATGATTTTTGATTCTCCCCCTGATTTGAACATCCTTCTTCCTCGAGAGAAACCCTTGAATAATAACAATGACAAGGATGAAATGATCCTAGTGGGTCTAACTCCTTCAATTACATAAAAGGGTGAATCTAGAAAATGCAAGAGACCTTACAAGTTACAAAAAAAAAAAATTCCTCTTAGTCCACCACCTGAATGTGAAAGAAAATTACAAATACTTTTAAAAAAAGAAGTCATAATATTACCACCTATCAATAGGTTGGTAATATATCCTAAAGATGCCAATGTTCCACATTGTGCATATCATCATGTTTTGGGACATTGTAGTGATGAGTGTCATAAATTGAAAGAAATATTGAGCAAATATCACTTGAATGGAAATGATTGCTATCCAGTGATCTCATAATAAACTCTCCTACTCCTTTTCATGCAATAGTTGTAGAATCTTCCATTCTCACTATTACATTACCTTTCCCATCACCTACCTCAGCTCATTCTTGTCTCACACTTAGTGGGGGGAAAGAAGTTGTTAGCCTTGTCCTAGTGATGCAATTTTCATTGTCCCTTAGATGTGTTTTTCACCTTCTTCTTATAGAGATGAAGATTGGGAGGCAGATGACATGCTCGATGGTTGAATTTTATTTTCCTTACTAGTCCTTTTCTTTTTCTTTTGCATGTGCATAATGTGATCCCCCATGATGTTTTGTTTGATGTCCTCTCTCTTTGTGCAATTCCTCTATTTGTGCCTTCATTCTTCTCTATGTCATACATCTCTTTCACTTTCGTTTGTGCCTTCCTTTTGGGGATGACACAAAGCGTTGAGACACTATGTGTCTCTTCCATGTTGACCCAAAATGCCTTTTTATTTTCTTTTACCTTTTTCAGTTATCTTTTTCTTTTTCTTTTGTTTTTATTTTTGGAATGATGCAAGGCATTGAGACATTCATGTCTCCTTCATGTTGACCCAAAGGCTTTCTTTTTCATTTTTCCTTTTCGTTTTCTCTTTTCTTTTTCTTGTGTTTTCCTTTTGGTGATGACGTAAAGTGTTGAGACACCTCATGTCTCTTCCATGTCGACTCAAAAGGTACATTTCCTTTGTTTTCACTCTTTGTGTCATTCTTCCAATTCTATGTATTTTGGGGATTATGACAATTCCGAGCTCTTTACAAAAAATTGTAGCAATGAACATATTGACCCCAAATCCATAGATCCCTTATGTGTTTGGTGTTTTCCTTTTGGGGGAAATCCCTTCCTTTTATTTTTCTTTTCCTTCACATCATGTAGCCTTACTCAGAAACATATGACTTGGCATAGGGCTTTCCAAGTTGGATCTCATGTCTTCTTTCTTGTTTACATTTTTCATTTGCTACTTTAAAGTAATTGCTCACAATATGGTGTTAGCAATTCCTTTAAAATTGGGGCATACATTGGCAGTATTCTTTTGTATTCTTCTTTTTTCTTGGTTTTTAGTGCAGCCTTCTTGTTTATTACGATGTGTTTGTTTCTTTGTGGATGACATTGGGTGTAGTGTCCTTCATGAGCATGATCTATCTTAGCATATTACATTCCTCTTGGTGGCATGATGTGACACACTGCATCCCCTAAGTTGTGAATCTTCTATTCTTTGATTAGTCCTCTCTTGGAGACATTAGGCACAATGTTCCCTAAGTTAAAGACCTCACATGAACTAAGTAAGAATCCTTAAAAATTATTTGCATATTGCATTTTAAATTTGTTATATGGCTACCTTGCATAACACATTTTGCATGATTGTGATGCCATTGTATTTGTTCATGGGCTCCAAGCATGCAAAGTTTTTCTTGTCTCATGAATCTCAAAATGTAATTTTCTTTTGTGGCACATTATTAAAGTTATCAGGAGGTATAACTTTGTTATGGTTGATGAGGAAGCCCATTCCAAGGCATGAATTTCCCTATATCCACCCGTGTGTGTGTGGGTGCATACCATCCATGAGTGTATGTTTTCCACCTTTTAGGCCTTGTCACTTGGGGAAAGCCTTGAGTTCCATCACCTCAAAGTGAGTATGCATTTTTCCAGACAAATAGCCTAGATATGATCCACATTGGGATAGAAAAATGGTTGAAGCTTGATCTAATTTTCAAGTGTTCATTTTTCTTTCCTTTTCTCTCTTTCATTTTCATGTGTGTTCCCTTGTACTTATGATGGTTTGTCATGAGATCCTCATCTGGGGGCTTGTTCATCCCTCTTGATTGTTGTCATCTCATCTTGCTAGCATTAGTTCATTGGAGCCCCACTTTAGATGCATTGATCTAATTTAGTGTGAGTTTGAAGCAAGTTCGTCTTCTCACTATAGTTGGGGCTAAATGTGGACACCAAAAAATTAACCCTTCTAGTTTTTCTTCCTATTTAGGCCTTCCTTATGATTGTGGCTTAATTTTTCCTTGATTTAATGTTGTAGTGTGATAGCATATTCACATTAGGTCTTGGATCCTTATGAATTAATAAGAGTTCTATAATGCCTTGCAAAAGTGTTGTGAAGTGTTCTAACACATTTTCACACTTTTCAAGGATCTTATTATCATATTTCACTTAAATAACCTCTTTTTATCATTTTCCAAGCCTTATTTCAAAGTGTTGTAATGTGTTATAACAAAATTTCATGCTTTCTAGGATTTTCATTAATAATTATACCTTTCTTATGCTTTAATTGGCCCCATTTTATGTCTATAGGCCTTACTTAAGTGTGTTTTTTAGAATAAACCTCGATAAACATCACTTAAAATAACTTAATTTCTAACACCCACTTAAATGTCTTAAGTGGGACCTATTCACCATTAGTGGTGAATGAGTCCCCTTCGGCACAAAAATCAAAATAATTTAAAAATAGTGGCAATTTTTTTATTTTCTAAGACTTACGGTTGGCCTGTGATGTATTATCTTCAATAATTAGGGCATAATTGTGTATAAATAAGTTTTTTCTACTCATTTTTATCCCTCATTCATTTAAGAAATCATTCAAGCACTCAATCAATAATTCATTCAAGCATCCTAAGCATCTTCACAAGATTATTCATGCATTTTGGAGCTATTATTTGCATATCTTCATATTTCTACTTCAAGGGTTTAGTGAGTTGCAACATTGCATGTTGTTCATTTATCATTTTGTTTACATATTTCATTTCATTTTCAAGGGTTTAATTACTAACAAGTAATTTGACCAAGGAAAAATCCTATTGTATAAACCTTTACATATTTCATTTTATTTTCAAGGGTTTAATTACTAACAAGGGGTTTGACCAAGGCAAACTCCTATTGTCTAATGCTTCAACCATTTTCTGCCCTCTTTGCATGTGATTTACATGTCTTGTTTGCATATTTATCAAAGAGAAAAATTTGAAAAATTCATAATTAATATTTCATAGATATCCAAAGTGATCGAAACCCTAATTAAAGCTTGGAGAACACCTATAGGTTAAATTCTATAGTTTCGAACCTGTATTTGTATTAGAAGTAAAGGTGCAGATTGAAGACCATAGTTTCATGTTCTAAATTTCCCGAAACCCAAAAGTGGACTAATTCACCATTAGTGGAGAATTATTCCCATTTCATAGGCTGAAAATAGGAGGTTTTATTTGAGTACCCAGTTGCCCAAAACTTGTTCTGATAGATTCCTCCTAAAACATGATTAATTTTCCTAGCTTCGCATATGAGTCCCAATTGGAAGTAGCAGTGAATTTTCTAGGATTCTAAACCTCCATTCCATCCTTCTCTGGTCTCCAAGTGCAACCTTCAAATTCCATAAATTTCTATTACCGTTACTTGCATTTTTAGGTCAATTTGCATATAACACTGTGTTTTCAAACATTTGCATTTTTCCAATTTTACACTTGGTGGTGAACCCCTTTCTTGTTTTTAGTCATCTCCAAGGATACCTTATAGTCATACCTTACATTCTTCATTGGTTTGAGTTCTCTAAGGTACTCTTGAGTGTGGATTTTGTGAAATTGGATCTCTTCATCCCCATTCCCATTTATGGGGATAAGGAAGTGAATAACCCATTTCCATTTTACACAAAAGATAATATCCACATTAACCAAATTCATACTTTCAATTAAGGTTGCTACATCATTTTTTTTTGTAGTAGGAGGGACATTAATTTTCTACAAAGAATTTTGAAGTATGGTATGATAAACAAGTGATATTTGAATCAAATCACATAAGGGGATCATAGCAGAAGTGATACAAAGTTTCTCAACAAGATGAAATTCTTTACTACTATGGTGTGGAATGTTAGGTGTGAGTGGGAGGTATGGTTGAGGAAATTGAATGGATATTGGAGTTTTTTTTTATTTCTTATTATTTCTACTTGAAAATAAATAAAAATAGGTTTGGTGTTATCCTACAACATAGAAAAATGGATCTTTGGATATTTTAAAGCTCATTTAGGTCCTTCTTGTGGATTTTGGCTTAGTTTTGCCTTGATTTAGTGTTGTAATGTGGATAACACATTCACATTAGGTTTTGGTCCCTTGTGAACTAAAAGGATTTTAATGGCACCTTACCTAGGTTTTGTAAAGTGTTGTAACACACTTTCACACTTTTCTAAGGTCTTGATCATGTATTTCACCTAAATAACCTCTTTTTTTCATTTACTAAGCCTTATTGCTAAGTGTTGTAAAGTTTTGTAACTCACTTTCGCATTTCACTAGGCTTGTCATTAATAATTGGGATTTCTTATGCTTTAATTGGCTCCATTTTACATCCATAGTTCTTACTTAAGTATATTTTTGAGAATAATCTTGACAAACATCATTTTAAACTTAAAAATCCAAAAAACCACTTTAATTGCCTAAGGTGGGACTGATTCATGATTTTGGGTGAATAAGTCCCCTTAGGTGGGAGCCATTCATCCAAGATGGCAAATGAGTCCCCTTTAACTCAAAATTCTACCAGGTTTTTATTGTCAGAGATCTAAGGTCAGCCTGTGATGTTTCATTTTCAGGAATTATTGAATAATTGAGTATTAATATAAGGTTTTTTCACTCATTTCAACCCCCATATAACAATAATTCAAGCATTCCTAGCATTCAAGCTCACAAGAGGTCATTGAGAATTCAAGGAATTTTAAGAGTAGATTATCAAGCTTTCAAGAGCATTCTTCAAGTGTCTTCCACAATGTCAAAGACTAGTTGCATCATGTTTTAGAGCCAACAATTTGTGGTGTAGTATTTGTGAGCATTGCATTCAATATGTATCAACATCAAGCTATAGTTTAAGTCTACATCCATTGAAGCCATTACATACATGCTTGCAACATCTTATTTCAAGGGTTTGGTGAGTTGTAGCATTGTCATTTGTTCATCAATCATTCTCTTTCCATATTTCAATTCATTTCAAGGGTTTAATTACCAACACAAGGTTTGACCAAGGAAAACCCCTATTCACTAAGCCCACAACAATTTTTCACTCTCTTTGTATGTAATTTGCATGGCTAGGTTGCAGATTTATCAAGGAGCAAGATTGGAAAAGTTGTCATCAAGTTGTCAAATCCATTCAAAGTTGTCAAAGTTACAAAAAATCCTTAGAGAAGACCTATAGGTTGAATTTGATAGTTTCATATCCAAATCTAAACTAGGAGCAGAAGAGCAGATCAAGAACTATAGATTCCACTTTTGAATTCCCAAAAATCTAAAAGTGGACTAATTCACCATTAGTGGTGAATGAGTCCCACAATAGGAGTCTAACAAAGATTTTTACAGATTTGAGTACCCATTTGTCTGAAACCTATTCCAACATTGTTCACCCGAAGCATGACTAAGTCACCCAACTTGGAGTATGAGTCCTAGTTGGCCTAAAAAGTAGAAATTTTAGGATTGCAAAGCTCCATTCCATCTCTCTCTAGTTTCTAGGTGCACACTTTCAATCTCATAGTTTTTGGTTACATTCTATTTGCATTCTTAAGATTTTTTGCATATCTCAATGTTTTTTCAAACATCTTCAATTTTCCAAGTTTATACTTGGTGGTGAACCCCTCTCTTTCATTTTCAGCCTTTAGGAAAATACCCTTTGACATATTTCAATCTCCTTTGCATTGGAATATCAAGGGTTTTTTCTTGAGTGAATCATTAATATTTTTGTATCTCTCTCCTTTTAGGTCCAAAACCCTAGAAGTGTAAGAGAGGCAACCATACAAAAAATCTTTGATTCATAGCCAAAGGGGGATAAATGGACGTATTTTACCTCTATTTCATTAGGAAATGATATTCACACAATGAATTGACTTACAACCCTTAGGTAAGTCAACTCAATATGGGAATCTTAAGATTTCCTTATGATTTATTGATGGGGGTCAGGGTCAAACAACACTTTGGGGAGAAAAACTAAAAATAATAAATTAATACCAAAATATAATTGATCACTTGAAACAATAATATTGAACTCAATATTTTTTGAACCAAAAATAAAATCATAGATTTGAGGAGGGTACAAATATGTTTACTAGTCACCAAAAATGCGTTCCTAAAGGTTGACTGGGACTCAATCACCCATGGTTGAATGGGTTCAATGTTAGGGTTTCTTTGCAACTTTTGGAAGCCTCTAACATAGATCTAAATCTTCCAATCTATCCAAGTGGCAGTGTTAGAACATCATAAATAAATTATGTAGAAGAGTTTATGTAAGATGATAGCAATTATGACAACTTTTACAACTTTCTTAACTTCTCCAAATTTACTCTTCAATAGATCTTCAAACTTTCTTCCACCTAGATCTGCAAACACAAACAAAAAGGGGAAATATTTTTTTTTTGGTAAATGGGGTTTTCCTTTGATCCGGTGGATATTTTCAGTGAAATTTGAAGTTTCTCATTTCTCTCCAGAATCTGCACCATCAGAAAGATCTCAGTGTCATGATTCCAATGCAACTTGAACAGAGCAAAAAGGACTCCGTTTGTGCAAGTTATTGCCAGTCGAAGTTCAGTCAACAATTGGTCAACTCAAGGCCCAGGGTAAGAAAAAAAGGTCAAAATTTAGTGTCACCAAAAGTGTTCAAAATTGATATCAACGTGAAGAGCTTGGCAAGAGCTTTCTGACGGTGTTTTTTTTGCGTAAATCGGAGCTCGTATGTGCAAGATATGGAAGGTCAAAGCTCATGGTTGACTAGGTTGACTTGAAGGTACAATGATGACGTCAGAATGACGTCATCATGCTGATATGGATGAATCATGAGGTGACACATGGTGGCTTCCCGTAGTCACATTTGTGGTGAACTCTGTAATCAAACTATGTTTGCACCTTCTATCTTCTCTCTCAATTCTGTTTATCATCTTAAGTTTTGATGCATACTTTTATTAATGTATGCATGTATTAAAATTCCGCAAAGTTGTTTTTATTTAAGCATTCAAATTCTGGAAATAGTCTAGATCCTATACAGATCAAGTTGGTATCAGAGCTTAGTTGACTATTATGGCAGTTATTTGTTTTTGAATGCTAACGAGATTCAGGATTCAGAAGGGCGAAGGCAAGCTTGAAGACTTTGATCCTGAGATTGGGAAGCGAAGAACTTTTCCAAAGATGTTTGTTTCTGGGATGGGGGTTCCTGAAGAAATTAGTGAGTAGGAGTTTTGTAGAGCATTCCTCGAGATGAAGGCTAAGGTGGACATTCTTTTCCAAGAAAGACAAGAACGAAAGGAACGTCAAGGAGGTTCATTGAAGCAAGAAGATTGCAAAGACAAGAAAGGGAAACATCATGGAGATGGTGACAAGCAACCAGATCCACCCTATTCTTCTTCTCCTCCCTCTTCTCCTTCTTCTCCATCTTCTCCTCATTCTACTTCTTTTAATCCTTTCAAGAGTGGGTATAACCCTAAAATTAAATTGGATGTAAAATTTGAATTGCCTAAGTATTGTGGTGAACTTAATGCTAAAAAATTGGATGATTGGATTCAACAAGTTGAAGTATACTGTAGAGTCCAGAACCTATTATATGATGTTGATAGGATCCAATTAGCTACTCTTCGTTTAGGAGGTACAACTTTAACCTAGTGGGAGAGTAAGTCTAAGGTAGAAGTTTTACAACATGGTAGAGTCAGTTTAACTTGGGCAGAGTTTGCTAATGCTCTTAAGAAGCAGTTTTATCCCCTAGGACATATACAACAGTTAATGATGGACTGGAAAATGTTTACGCAAGGGAAAGGTCAAACTGTCCAAGAGTACACCCATGAATTCAGGAAAAGGGTTATTGCTTTGAATGTTCCTTTGTACACCCAGGACACTTTGTTGAAGTACATAGGAGGTTTGCATTCCTACCTTAGGCATTCTATTTTTGTATTGAACCCTTGTAATTTGGATGACGTGTCTGTTCAAGCTACACACTTAGAGTCAAGGGGTAAAGGATCTTTTATTGATAATTTTGATAATGATGTAAAGAAATATTCTAAGGTTGCAGGGACAGGGAAAGGAAAGAAGGCAACTATAGTTAAGAAGGATGTTCAACTTTCTTGCTCTCATTGTGACATGAAGGGTCATGATGAAGAACATTGTTGGCAGTTGCATCCTGAACTGAGGCCTAAGTGGGCTCAGAGACATAATCAAAAATAGAAAGGTAAGGAGAAAGCCACGAATGTTGTTTTGGATCTTGGTTTAGATTCAGATGATGAGACTGAGATAACAACTATGGGTTTAAAAGGTAAAGATCCTATTTCTAGTGTTTTTGTTGCTAGTTGTGCTTCTACTTCTAAAGCTAATGATGTCTCTGAAGATGTGAAGAGGAATGAGATTTTCCATTTAAGGGTTGTTGCTAATAATAGTAAAATTGATGCACTCATAGATAGTGGTTCTCAAGTGAACTTAATTTTAGAAAGTATTGTAAAGAACTTGGGATTGAAAACTACACAACATAAGAAACCTTATCCACTAGGCTAGATTTGTGAAAATGATAAGCTACAAGTAACAAGACAATGCACCTTAAGATTCACAATCACTAGTAAATCTGTGGATGAAGTACAATTTGATGTGGTTCCATTGGATATCTGTGGGATAGTGCTTGGTAGCCCTTATCTTTATGACATAAAAGAAATTTTCTACAGGGAAAAGAATCATTATCACTTGTTTAAAGATGGCATTCAATATATTGTACATTCTCATAGGATTAAGACTAATAATTTTTTTACAAACACAGGGTAGTTAAAGAGGGTAATTAATTCAAGTAAAGAATTAACTCCTATGTCTATCAGTACAGGTGGTTCTACACTTGAACTTGGAGTAGCTAACCAGGATCAGATGTTACAGGATGCACCCGTAGTACAACATCAGGGAATGATGATTGAAAGCATTGATGGTCCCTTGGCTAAAATGTTCCTGTTTTGAAGGATCGATATGTTGTTCACTTATTCTCTTTCATTTCTGCATTGTTGTTCAGCTTGATGCTAGTCAATTTTTGTTGGTTAGTGGCTACGACATTTGATGTAGATGCTTATGGAAGTGATAAAGTTATGTTTATGTTCAACAATATTTCTGCAGTCTTGATTATGCTTGTGAGCCAGGTATTCAAATGTACAGAGGATATAGGACAAGTGGGGAGACCAAGTCCTCACTTAATGTCAGAGTAAATGTCACTTTTGGAGGTCCAAAAGGTCTTCAGTGGGGAGGCCTGATCCGGTGGATATTTTTAGTGAAATTTGAAGTTTCTCATTTCTCTCCAAAATCTGCACCATTAGAAAGATCTCAGTGTCCTAATTCCAATGCAACTTGAACGGAGTGAAAAGGACTCCGTTTCTGCAAGTTATTGCCAGTCGAAGTTCAGTCAACAATTGGTCAACTCAGGGCCCAAGGTAAGAAAAAAAGGTCAAAATTTGGTGTCACCAAGAGTGGTCAAATTTGATATCAACGCGAAGAGCTCATCAAGAGCTTTCTGACGATGTTTGTTTTGCGTAAATCGGAGCTCGTATGTGCAAGATATGGAAGGTCAAAGATCATGGTTGACTAGGTTGACTTGAAGGTATAGTGATGACGTCAGAAGCATGATGTCATCATGCTGACATGGATGAATCATGAGGTGAAACATGGTGGCTTCCCATAGTCACATCTGTGGCGAACTCCGTAATCAAACTCTGTTTGCACCTTCTATCTTCTCTCTCAGTTTTGTTTCTCATCTTAAGTTTTGATGCATACTTTTATTAATGTACGCATGTATTAAAATTCTAAAAAGTTGTTTTTAATTAAGCATTCAAATTCTGCAAATAGTCTAGATCCTATACAGATCATCCTTGGTCAAACCCCACTTTGGTAATCAAACCTTAAAATTAAATGAAATGTGAAAGAGGGAATGACGAATGAACAAAGCTATATTACCACTCAACAAACACTTGAATAAGTCCTTCCATGAAATTATGTAACTTAAATGAAATGGATTCAATGGATTTGGATCTTGACACTTGAAACTTTCTTTAAATAGTGCTTTGAATGCTTGATTAGATCATGAAACAACATCACAACATTAGCTCCAAAAATAGGCATGTTGCAAAAAGACTTTGATATGGCAATTGGATCTTCATTACTGCAATAAAACTCTAATAAATATTCTTTTGAATGCTCTTGAAAGTTCTCTTGAAGTTCTCCAAAATTCTCTTGAATTTATCTGATGAAGTCACATAAAAATCCTCTAGGTGCTAGGTGAAACATAGTGAAATAACCTTGTATTTATAGGGTATGTATTCTTCATTTCTTGAAATTCAAATATCACAAGGAGAAATTGAATTATAGATTTGAAAACATTAAAATAGTGTCAAAAGATAAATTGAATTTAGGTCCTAAGGTCTAGGGAGGACCCAGTCACCCATGGGTGAATGGGTCCCAAGTATCTATTCTTGGAACACACATTGCTCAAGGTAAGGTGTTATGTTAAGGTGAAACGTGAAGAAAATAGTGTAGATGGACCACTATTATCCTTTGGTCATTCAATAATGTCCTTGGAATCCTAACTAGATTGACTATCAACCTCACAAGGTGAGTCAATTCTCAACAAGGAAGACCTAGGAAGGGGGTCTTTAAGCTTTAAGGGGTTCACCACCAAGCAAATTCCTAGAAAAGAAAAATAAGTAATCAACTCACAAAACCTAATAATGCAAGCTAAATAAAGGATGAAAATGATGAAATTATGCAACAAGGAGTTAGGATGTATGTACTTCGAAAGTCTGAAAATGCAGTGAGGATTTCAAAACTGCAAAGAAGTTGTCATAATATGCTATGGAGGACAAAGATTCCATTGTTTTTGTCTTAGTCATGCTGCTATTTTTTGGGGCAAATGCAAAATCTTCAGATGTCAAAACCAGATCTAATTTTTTTTCTAAAAATACCCTTAGGAGGACTAAGATGCCCTAGGTGGTGACTTAGTCTTGTTCTAAATTTTTGGAATCTTTGAATGTGGTCTTGAGGCTTGATTTCTACTCTTCCTTCTCCAATCTCATGTTCTAAAACTTCTAGATTCAACTTGTAGGTGAGTTTCCATGAAGTTGAAAACTATGCTATGCAAATTTGAAAATTTTCAATTTTTCACTTAAAATGATCTTCAAGTCTTCAACCTAAATCCTCAACCACAAACATACAAGATAGGGAAAAATTGTTTATTGTTAGTAAATGGGGGTTTTCCTTGGTCAAACTGCTTGTTGGTAATTAAACCTTGAAATTAAATCAATTGAAGGTAAATAATGAATGACCAACATGCAATGCTATAACTAACCAAACCCTCTTAATAGGGTGCTACAAATATGCTTGAAATGGCTACAATGGATGTGGTTCTTGACTCTTTCTTGAAGGATGTAGATCTTGCATAAAACACTTGCTTGAATCATAAACCCTACATCAAAAATGTTAGCACAATAATAAACATGATGCAGCAATATCCTTGATATGATGCTTGAATATTGATGATGTCTCCAAATGCTTATTAATTTTCTCTTGAATGCTCTTGTGAACTCAACTATGCTATGATGAATTCTCTCACAAAATACTTGGATAGAAATGAATGAATGAACCTTGTATTTATACTTATCTATGCTTAATATTTGAAAATTACATCACACCAAGCCAACACATGAATTCAATATTTAAAGGAGGCTAAATCCTACCAGAATTTGAAATTAAATCCCGAAAATACCTTAAGGGGGACTAAGACGCCCTAGGTGGTGTCTTAGTCCCAAGGCATGAAACTTGATGCACAAACACCAAAAAGGGGCCCATTTAAGATGCCTCAAAACTAAGGTCCCAAGACCTTTGGGGGAAAAATGTGCTGTAGGTGGCATCTTAGTCTTGACCTAAAAGTAAGGGACACTCAGACAGAATAATCTAATTACCATTTATCCATTGATGTTTGTTGGTATTAGCCATAAAATTATATCATTCATTAGGCTTGTGGATGCAAAATAAGACCAATTAAGACATAAATAGGGATAAATAAAAAAAGGTGGGCCCAAACAAGTGTGAAATTTCAAGGGTATGCATTTTTTTACATTACATTTAGACCCTACTTTAGTGAGAGGAGGAACTTGCTTCAAACTCACACTAAATTAGCCAACCACATAATCAATAGGGGTTCAAATGTACAAATGCTAGTAAGATAGGATGACAATAATCAAGAGGGTGGCCAAGCCCCCTAGACTAAGATCCTATGGAAAAAAAACATAGGTACAAAGGAACATGCTTGTAGATGATATATGAAGCCATAACTATAACATACACATACACTATCAAAGATTAAAAAAAAGGAAAAAAAAAAAGAAAGAACAATGCAACGGATGAAGCCTCGACTGCCATCCAACATGGTGGACCGAGTCTAGGTTGTTTTTCCAAAAAAAATTAGAAGTGGAACATGTTGTCCACTATGCAAACAAAACACATTCTCACATGGGCTAGTGACGCTATTTGTTCACTAGGTGAGCCCCAAGAGGTCCATATCAATGTCATACCCCCATCACTATGATAAGGAAAGAAATGCATGCTCACAAGTGCTAGTGAAGCTAGTTGTTCACTAAGTGAACCCTAGGAAACCATATCAAAGCCACACCTCCATGACATTAATAAAGTAAAAAAAACCACGCTCACAAGGACTAGTGAAGATAGTTGTTCACTAGGTGAGCCCCAAGGGACCATATCAAATCCATACCTCCATGACTTTAATAAAGCACAAAAATAAAATGCAACAAGAAAAAGGGATGTTCAAAGGGATTTCACTTAGTTTTTGTGAGGTCTTAATCTTAGGGGACATTGTGCTTAATGTTTCTAAGAGAGGATAAATACAAGCTCTCATCCTGGTGAACATCATACACAATGTTTCTAAGAGAGGAAAAGTACAAATGGTCTCATCTTGTTTTTAAGAGAGGAAAAGTGCAAGGTATTATCCTCGGGAACATTGTGACTAATGTTTCCAAGAGAGGACAAGGAAATATCACACTCTTAATAGAAGTCAAAACCCAATGACACCACCAACAAAAGGATGCATTGCAAGAAGAAAGGAAATCAAACAAGGAACATGCAAAAACCTATAAGTGAAATCATGCCAAAATATTGTCAATGTATGCCCCCACTTTAAAGGAATTGTGAACACCATGTTGTGAGCAATTACTTTAAAGTAGAAAAAATGAAAAGGAAAAGAGAGTTTCCTCCGAAAAACACTTAAGGGATCTATGAATTTGGGGTCAGTATGTGTCTTTGCTACAATAATATTAGAGAGCTCAAAACTACCATCATTCCCCAAATACACATAGAACTAGATGAATTCCATAAAGAGAGTGAAAAAAAATAAAAAACTTTTTGGGTCAACATGGAAGAGACATAGGGTGTCTTAAAGCCTTGCATCATCCCCAAAAGGAAAACACAACACAAAAATGCAAAGAGAAAGGAAAAGAAAAGATAATGAAAAATATTTTGGGTCAACATGGAAGAGATATAGGGCATCTTAACACCTTGTGTAATCCCCAAAAGGAAAAAACAAGACAAAAATTCAAAGAGAAATGAAAAAGGTAAAGACCAATGAAAGGGAAAAAAAGTTTACGACATATAGAAGAATGAAGATACAAATAGAGGAATGCACATAGAGAGGAAACATCAAATGAGACGGTGGATCACATTACACACATGGAATAAAAAGAAAAAAGAAAGAAAAAAGGAAAGAAAAATGACTAGTAAAGTACATGTGAGTCAAGCTAAGGTAGGAAATCCACCTCCCAATCTTAGTCTATATAAGTAGAAGGTAGACAACGAACATAAGGGACAACAACAAATGCCTTACTAGGACAACACTATTTGCTTCTTTCCCCCACTCAGTGCAAGACATGAATGAGCCAAGATAGGTGATGAGAAAGATCATGTAATAGTGAGAATAGAATGTTCCACAACTATTACATGAAAAAAGGGGTTTTAGAGTCCTGCTATTTAATCACTAGATAACAATCATTGACATCAAAGTGAAAGTTTTTCAATACCAATATAAATGCACGACACTCATCATTACTATGCTCGAGATTTCAATGGTATCAACAATTTGGAACTTTTTGATCTTTAGGATACAATGCTAGTCTATCTTTTATTGGTTGTAATGTTATTAGTTCTCTGTTCAAAAGAAATTGTAGTTTCCTTTCACTTTTAGGTGGTGGACAAGAAAACTTTATTTTTTGTAACTTGTAAGGCCCCTCACGCTTGCTAGATTCATCAAATTCCCTAGTTGAAGGTTGAGGAAGAGGATCAAGGGTGCTCATTTCATCCTTGTCACCATTATGGATCATTGGTTGTTCTTTAGGAATAAGGAAATTCATATTAGGGGGAAAATCAAAGATCACCATACAATCACTACAAATTCTTAGGTATTCTCTAGGAGGTCGTATATTGCAAGGGGGGTCTTCATATCCTAACCCTTTTGTGTTTTAATTAGTTGATATTTTCTATAGGAGTTGATGAATTTCATGTTTACTTGTTGTATCACATCCTTTCTTACTCAAAATTGTGAATCCTTTTCCATACGTTTCTTCTAGATTGATTGGAGTGTTTGTTACAATGTTATCATAAAATGGTTGAGTGTTTTCTTGTTTAGTAGAGCTATGTTCACCATGTGAAGGGAACTTAGGTTTAACTTTTGTTTTGGTTTCAAGATGTAAGTAACCAAACATCTCAAGAGGTGATATTTTAGGGGGATTTGGTTGTTTCATGGAGGGATAAAAGGATTGATTATATTCAAGGTTATTAATACAATCATTTAGGAACATATTCATCTTGTCATCATCTTCTCCAATGATGTCAGCATCACGAGGAGGACATGCATTAGGAGTTGTATGAGCATAAGTAAGTTCAATTTCATTAGGATCACTACCAAAGGCACAAATTGACACATATACCAAAGATTTTAGGGACATCCTTCAAGCTTTCCAAAGCACATATCCATGATGCAAGATTGAAAAAGTACACTTGAAATGAAAGAAATTGGAACAACAATAATTCTATAAACTGAAACAGAAAATTGAAGGTAGCCAATAGAAGCACGGAAAAGCAATTTCAAACCCTGAAATCTGGAAAGTCAAATTCAACAAGGACTAAGATGCCGATAAGGGAATATTTGTCCTTCTAGTATGATATTTAGGTTCCATAGATTGGAACAAACAACAAACAATAGAGAGAGAATTCTGAGCCAGAAACCCTAAAAGGGACTAAGATGCTAGGAAGGGTGTTTTAGTCCTAAGAAAGGTTTTTTTTTCTTCAAAGAAATAGAAAATTATAATTTGTTTACAATGTTCATAGGTTGCCTATTTTGGTAGCTAATGTTTAGAAGAAAAAAAATGTGCAAATGAATGCAAGAGAAAGTAACTAGTAACATGAAATTGAATGCAAAGTTGAATGCATTTTTTTTCAATTTTGAATTCAATAGCAAAGTGTCTAAATGCAATTAAGATTATGGACAATGCACTTTTCAGTTTTTCAATGAGATAAGATAATGCAAGAAAGAAAAAATGCAATCTATATGCACTTTCACTAATGAAAATATGTGAAACCCTAGAAGCACTTTCACTAAATATGAGAAATCCTTGACACAATTTCACTAATGCAAGATGCAATGAAAGATGCAATGCAAGAATGAATGTAACCTAGATCTAGGGTTTTAATGGACTCCAAATCAAAAAATGAATGCCCAAAAAGATCGGGTTCATGACCAAGAAAATGCTTGGAAAAGACAAATAAGCATTCAACTCACAAAACCTAATAATGCAAGGTAAATAAAGGTGTAAATGATGAAATTATGAGATAGGGAGTTAGGATGTATGTACTTGGGAAGTATGGAAATGCAGTGATGATTCTAGAAATGCAAAGAAGTTATCAAAATATGCTATGGAGGAAAAATATTCCCTTACTGTTGTCTTAGTTTTGCTGTTATTTTTTAGGCTAGATGTAGAATCTTCAGATGTTGGAACTAGATCTGAAATAATTTCTAAAAAATACCCTCAAGAGGACTAAGATGCACTAGGTGGTGACTTAGTCCCATTATAAAATTTTTGGAATCTCCAAATGTGGTCCTGAGGCTTGATGTCTACTCTTCCTTCTTCTTTGATATCAAGTTCTCAAACTTCGTGATTCAACCTATAGGTGAGTTTCTGTATAGATGACAACTTTTCTATGCAACTTTGCATCTTTGATATTTTGGATTTTTAATGATCTTCAAGTCTTCAACCTAAATCTGCAATCACAAACACACAAGAGAGGGAAAACTTGTTGATTGTTAGTAAATGGGGGTTTGTCATGGTCAAACCCCTTGTTGGTAATTAAACCTTGAAATGAAATGAAATGGAGGGAAATGATGAATGAAAAACATGCAATGCTACAACTTGTTGTGTAGTTTTTTATACGCATGACCCACTAAAAGCAGGGACATTGTTTTGCTTTCATTCCTGGTGTTTTGTCCTTTTGATCTTAGGGATTTGCTTGCTTTGGCATGAGATTGAATGTTTATTTTACCAACATCAGTGATCCCTCTGTGATATTGATTGAAAATCTCAAGCTTTAGACTTATTCCTAGTTTTTCACTATTCTCGAGAAAATCCACTGTTGGCAGAATTCCTTAGATACTCTCATAACCTGATTCTATTTTCTTTGTGCTATGGTTCAGAAATTCCTGGTCTTCATGGAATTCTGTGGTGGTCAGATTTCTCTGAATATCCATTGTCTTGTCGAATTCCTAGGTTTTAGTCAAGGTTGTCTTGTCAACTACATTAATGATCATTTATACGATTTCTATGATGGGTATTAAATAGATTTTGGGGAATTTTATGCCATTATGCTTTACCATTCTCTTTCTTTTGATCTGGAGTGCTTGATCTTGAGGTGCTTGGCTAGACTTGGAGTGTTAAATTTGTGAATTCTTCAATTTGGTGGTGATTTCCTAGGCATCATCATAACTGTTGTTGTTTATTGTCACACTAGAGATTGTTATTTGTCATTGTTGTAATTGACTTTCACTTCATTAATGGTATGTACCTATTGCCCTACTTTTGATTGTTGAATGCGACTGATTCTTTGGCATCCTGAGTGTGCTTGGAGTCTGAATTTTTGTGTGGTTAGACATTGAACGTCTGAAGCTAGGGTTGCTTAATTCTGTTTAATTGATAATTCCCAAGTGAGTTTTTTGACCTTGTTTTCAATTTCATTATGAGATAGCTCACTTTTGTAGGCCATAAAGAACCTTTTGAAAACCTAGAAATTAAGTAAGTTGAGCCTAAGCTTTCCCTATGTATTCATGGCAGAATATTAGGGTTTCATGCTTAGGGCATCACCAATTCCTTTAGTTTTACTTTAGGGTGAGCCTCAAATTTAAAGATGATTTGTATGAGGTTCGAATCATGCTATTGTCAAGCCCAAGATCCTCAAATTTTTTATTGTTAGATCAAATTGAGTGAAGTCATGAGAAAACATTCGGTATTTCAAGTTCTTCGCGGAATTCCTCTCCTACCAGAATTCCCTGACTTTCCATTTTCTCTTTGTTTTCTTGAGATTTGCAGCAATCCAGAGTTCTACCTACTTCACGGATTTTCATTCCATTCAGATTTTATAGAAAATTCCTTTGTCCCTTCATTTTCCCAAAATTTGTAGACTAATGTTACTTTCATGGATTTCCGCCCTAGGTAGAATTCTCTGAAACTTTGTGGAGAATGAAGAACTGACAGATAGCATGATTGATTAGCTAATGGTTATGCATTGTATGATCAATTTGAGTTATTTAAAGATGTGTCATGCTATTTCTTAGTTAATAATATTTGATTAAATGATTATTGGATGATTTTCATGTTTATTTCACTAAAATCTATCTAGTTGGGAATTTTCCAAAATTCCTCTATGGCTTGGATTCCATGGGAGGACTAAAAACCCAAACTTCTAGATGATTAATTTTTATGAGATTTTAAAGAATCTTGCTTATCTTGGGACTCATATTAAGGATGAATATGTCATTTGTGAATAATTAGCTTTGATTTCATGTGATCTTTATTATGGTTTCTTTGTTGAGTGCAGGCTAAGTGAAGTAATACAGTGATAGGTGGAACCAAGGGTAGAGTGATGGACCCAAGTGAGGAAGGGTCTGCAATTTCTGAGGAAGAAAGAATCAAAATGGATATCAAGAGCAGAATCCCTGAGAGCAATATTACCTCCATCTTGTTAGAGGTAACTAATACAAATGCTGGACAATGGGACTATGAAGATTTCAAAGCAAGGATGCCAGCACAAAACCTTCCTTTGTTGGCCAGAACAACATTGGAATCAGGGTTGGCACATGTAGTTGGATTCCCTCCTATAGTTTAGTGTTATTAGTTAGTGCTTGAGTGTGCTAGACAATATGATAGGGATCCATAGAGGATAGTTGGCCCTCAAGGAAGAATTGTAGCAAATTTAAATCCCATGTCTATAGACCAGACCTTTGACATGCTAGATAGGTCTCATGAGGTGGGTTTTTATATGGAGGTGTCAAAGAAATTCTATGAGGAAGATACCATCAAGTCCCAGCAGGTCATCAATTCCTGGCTAAAGAAACCTAAATCTCTCTTTTCCAAGCTTCCCAAGTAGCTATTCAGAGCAAAATTCAAGTACTATGATGCTATCATCCTTCTCAATAGGGTGGTAGGATTGAAAAGTTTTGGAGTGTTTGAAAATTGGATGTTTCATATCATTGTGAGGATGGAACAAAATGTAGATTACCATTGGGAAGGATTTATAAGTGCCATGATTCATGATCAGATGTGTAATGTCCTGTAGACAAAGACCTTCACAATGACCTCCTACATGGTTTATGCACTTGAAAGATTTCATCCATACAAGGGACTAAGTACAAGGGGTGTGTTTGGATAGGATGTGATTTATTTGGTTTATCCATAGTTACACCTAGGTAACTCGAGCTATAGGAAGGTGAATGATGCATTCACCATGTACATGACTAGGTTGCTCCAAGGTATAGGGCATGTGAGGATATTTGACAATGCCAAGGAGCTAATCAAAAGGTATGGGGCTTGGTTCATATAGTTTCCCACCTTCTCATATATAAGGATAGATGATTGTCAGAGGGCTCCATACAGACTTCCTAGGTATTGTATAGACCATATTATACTTCTGGAAGTCATAAGGAAAATATGTGATTTTGATGCAATTGTGAAGAAGGATAAGCATAAGATTGGATTTGGTGGAGATTTTCCTTTGAGGATAGGCACCCCCTTCCATTAATTTGGCCTATGCTTCCAAAGAAGAAATGGGTACTCTTGTTTTATCCTTTCATTCCAAGAGATCTAGGTTTCATAGGACTGGTGAAGCATAGAAGAGGACCAGCAGACAATATAGTCACAAGGATGATATAGAGGGCTATTGGACCAATTGCAGTGATGAATTTGAGATTAGAAAGAACAAGTTTTCTAAGTTGCTAATGAAATTAGTCTAACTATATAATGTGAAGGCTATTCCAGATCAAGTTCAAGATGATGGAGATATGATTCAGGGCCATGGTTATAAGGTAGTGAAGGACAAACCAGTGGGAGAAATAGACTTGCTGGAGGTAGAGAAAATAGAGCTAGAGAAAATTATGACTCCAGTGATTCAGTATACAAAGCTATGGCTCAAGCATAAAATGTGGGAATTGGAAAGTGAAGGTGTACAATGCACCTATGATCTAATGGGAGACTTAGAGTCTCATTCCACTTCTAAGGAGTTAGCTGAGGAAGATCCTAAGGGTAAGGGGAAGGTGAGTTCTCCTTTTAGAATCAAGATTAAAGATTTTTAGGCAGAGGAAGTACAAAAGACAGAAAAAAAAAAAGAAAGCCTATTGCAAAGAAGAGGAGGCATATTTCAAGGACTAAGCCAACAATAAGTGATTGTTAGATTAGGTGAGGAATGTGTTATCTAAGAATAAGGAAGATGTGGATCTCTTATTATAGAAGACTAAAATCATCATGGAGTATAGTGAGGAAAAATTAATAAGTGGCGGAATTCTTCCTTCCTCCAAAGGTACAGAACCTTGGGAATGGTATGAAGATTTGAAAATAAGGCAGAAGGTTTTAAAGAAAGTATATAAATAGAGGAAATAGATTGAGGACACAATTACTAAAATTTACAATAAGTGCATTTTCTTCTTCGAGGTGATGACAGGTAAAAAGAGATTTGTGCCAAAACATGTTAGCTTGGAGCAATTGAGGAAATGGTGGCGAGATGTGTATTCTTGAGTAAATGAGGGCCTTGTCACTGAACATTAGTTGGATGATGCAGCTACTTACATTGCAGTGATTGATAAATATCAAACCAATAAGGTAGATTGGGACAAAATGGTAAAATAGTCAAGAGATGATATAAGGTCCATTGAAAGAAGGATTAAGGTTTTGACTATTCCTCTTGTGGCCCACTTCGATAAGGTATTTTTGATAGTACAGGATAAAGTGGAGCATGCTAAGGATAAAGGGGGAAGTAGTTAATGCAATACTACATCATAATTTGCGCTTCCCCATTATTTTCCTTCTCTACATGCATTGGATTGGGCTATGTTGGAGATCCCAGGCCGACCTGGATGGAGTACATGCATTTAATGTATATTTTATTTGAATTCCTCTTGGCCGACTTATTTTATGGCCATTTATTATTATTATTGTAAACTCTAATTGGACTGACATGCCTTGGTGGGTTTCTATAAATAGGGAATTCTACTTCATTTGTAAGGGCTAGATAGTTTTGATATTGGAGTGAATTAAGTAGTAGAGTGAGAGTTAGAGTTTGGAGTTAATATCATTTCAAGCAAGTGTTGTAACATAATACTATAATTGTTTCCATTGTGGGTGATTTAACGCAAGTAAAGACATTGTGATTTGGTGCCTCTCTTGTGTTGAATTTTATCTAGCATGGTTCTTGAGATTCTATCTTTTGAAATTGCTTAAGTTTAATGTTAGGTTAATTTTAAATGATTTGATGATGTTTATGGTTTGATACTTGAAGTGTCTGCAACAATCTCTAGTCCATACTTTTTGCATCTAGTTGACTGTTAGTTGCTTTGCAAAGTTAGCCTGGACTTTACATTCATTGTGCTTATTTCAATTGTGAATATTTGTTAGTTGCAATTGCAATAGGGCTGTTTTGGATGAATCTTCATGATATAAAAATATTTAATACCTTAGAAGATTGCACTATTTATGTAAGATGTAGATTCATCTGGGCCAAGTAGGAATTAGTTTCTGAGGGATTGGTCCATTTCAAGTGTTTATCATTTGCATTGTCAATCTTAGAGTTAGTATTAAATTTTAGAAGTCTCTTGAAACCTTATCTCTTTTAATATTTCTTTTATTTGGGTTAGATTTAGAATTGGAAGTATCATCATATTGCTAGATCTGATAAATCTAAGGATTGAGTGTTTTCTTGTAGTAAGGTCCCTTTGTAATTACCAACATTTTCGCATTTATCACTGAGTTGTTTATGCATTGGCAAGACCTGACATTAGATACCTTGGTGTTATCTCTTGAGGCTTGTTGATAGAGATTTAACTTTCAAGAGAGATAGGATATTATATTTTTCCTAAGTTGTTGTTGTGTAGAAAACACTATCAATAGATTGGAACTAGAAGGAGGGCCTAAATAAGCAAGATGGATCAATTTTTGTCTACTAGTTCTCTTGAAAGATTCAGAAGAGTAACCAGATCTACTCCAGGGGAAGAGAAATTTCAAGAATTGAAAGCTCCTACTAGGTCTAGAAGGGCTAGAAGAAGGGGAAAATCTTCATCGACCCAACCATCTCCATCATCTCCATCATCCTCATCTTCATCAATTCCATCCCCATTTGATTTAGAAGCCATTCATATTTCTCAGCCCCAACATGACATAAATCAACCATTACCACCCCCACCCCCACCAATGGCTTTCCTTGCTAACAATCCATCTCCCTTGACCTTCAATAATTATAATGTTATTCCAAAGAACCCATAACACTTTTGTTACAAGTTCCATGTTAATGACCCAAATAGAACTGTTAAGGAACACATTAGGATATTTAAAACTTTCCTTAAGGATAGAGGAATCAAACATGAGGATGTAGTGTGTAGGCTCTTTCCTTATTCCTTAGGAGAAGATGCATTCTACTAGTATAATCATTTTCCTGTTAGGTCTATTCATAATTGAACTGAATTGGAGACTGCATTTTTACATAATTTTAGGATCCCCATCAGTCCCAATGAGTTTTATCTTTAGTTCACCAATGTTAAGAGAGAAGTCCATGAGCCCATATTGGCCTTTAACAAAATGTTTCATCATGCTTATACCTGACTACAAGATCCTTATGTTGTTGATGAAGCCACTACTTTAGAAGTATATTATGAGGGTCTTGACAGTCTAATAGCTACCTTCATGAAGTGGAGAAACAATCCTCCTACTACCCGACTTGATGCATACACAAAGGATGTGAAGGTTAGCACTACTTTAAGGTAACATTTATCTGGGCCTTTACCATCACTAGGACCCACTGCTTACCCTAGGTAGGTCCCAACCCTTAATCAGGCTCTCGCTAATCACACTCCAATCAGGAATCTAGTACCTCAGTTGCCTATGGTTCCTCACCTAGGACCTCCTATGAATCAAGTTCCACCTCCAACTAGTTACCCTTAGCAAAATGTGAATTAGCCTCTTCATCCACAAACTCAGGCTAGTTTTCACACATATCTACAGAATTTTGAAGTATTGAACTAGTTATTGAATGCTAGTACTATTTCAAGATATCTTCAAAACAAAGCAAAACAACCTCCATATAGAAATCCTGACAAAGAGAAACTGGATGAACTGACTGAATAGATGAAGAAGCTAAACATGGAGGTAACTTATTTGAGAAACTAGAACAGTTAGCTCCAGGATGCTCAAAGAAGTATGCAGTACAATCATAGTAGAGAAAATTGAGAAATTCAACAAGGACAACATTTTGATAGAGGTCAACATCTTGAAAGAGGATATAATAATGATAGAGGAAAAAATTGTGATAAAGGACAATCTTCAGGCCAAAAATTTGATAGGGGTTAGGCTAGTGGACAAGGGTTTGATAGAATACAACCACCCAAATAGAACAAAACTTGGAATACAAGGCCCAACAATGGAGGCATCCCTACCCCATTGGATCAACCAATCAATCAAGAAAATCCTCCTAGTTGTGTATATTTAGCTAAGATTTCCTTATCAGGATGGTGTAGGCTCCATAAACTAGCTAGCATTTTGAGTTAGACTGTCCAAAATTTTAGACAACTTCAATCTTCCAATATGAGGTGAGGAACAATGCAAGTAGTCAAGAGATGGTGCCATCTACCCCCTGTGATTCATCAATGTTGGTACTCAATCATGCTCATTTTCCATAGATCAAGGATAATGTACTTGAAGAAGAATTAGACCAGCTTAAAGAAGAGGCAGATTAGGTGTGCAATGGAGATGAGATTACATAGTTGTTCGATGAAAATCCAGTGAATGACAATGGACCCATTGATGAAGAAGAAGCTTATATTGAAGAGGTACAAACATTCTAGTGTCCTATTAAAAAATATGATATGAGGGACCTACCATATAGCCATCCACATGCTAGAGGCCCCTTCACCACCTTTATCTTGCCAAACAACTTTACTACGCCTCTAGATCCTAATGTCAACAATAATACAACATATCCTCAGGTGTCTAGGCAATACTTATCTGAAGATCAAGGAAAAATGGATCTGTCAAAAGGAAGGACTCTTGAGATAAGTAAGGATAAGGTTGTGGAAAATCCAAAAGAGGCCCATGTTGATCTAAGTGCAGAACAACTGGCCATATATGTTGTAGAAGAACTCAAAAAGCTAAAGGTAAGTCTTTCTACACTTGAGTTATTGAGAGTTCCAACCATTAGAAATGTAGTTTTGAGAACTTATAATGCAAATTTTGTATCACAAGATAAATTAGTTAGTGAGAGTGTCAATAAAGCATCTAGTTATCAACTAGTAAAAGGGAAAAATAAGACTCACAACCAGACTCATATACCTCCTGGAGATAAAGGAAAAGAGAAAGATAGAACTCAAGTTGCTCAGGTAGATACTACCTTAACTCTGTTGCATGGGAAAATGAACACTCCATTTCTAATCTCTATTCATATATTTGGTAAGAACTTGCATAATTGTTTGTTGGATTCGAGTTCCTCTACTAATGTAATGAATTTTGGTGTTTGTAGAGCCTTAGGTATTACTCCTATTGATTTCCAAAAGAAATTTACTCAACTAGATAGAACTGAAGTTAATGTTGTAGGGGAATTAAACATGATTCATATGCAAGTTACTTCTGACCCTAGAATTCAATAAGTTATTAATATACAGGTGGCAGATATACCAGATGCTTACAGTCTAATTTTGGGAAGATACTTTACGAGGGCTCTGAATGGATATGTATCAACCGATCACTCTCATATGTTCCTTCCCTAGAAGGGAGTACCAAATTAGATCAGTATTGAAAGAGAACCCAGGATGAAATATATGATCACAAAATATCAGAACACTTCCAATGAAATATTGATATCAGAAGTATGGGTAATTACTTGTTTGCAACCCCTTTTGAGGAAACTGATGTGGAAGAAATCCTTATGCTGCATGCTATTCCCATGGATCTCACAGTTGAGTCTAGTGGTACTGGAGCTTTGGTAGAACCTATTGACGAAGATGTTCCTGAGGATCACCAACACAACTTGTTGGACAATTTCCAAGAATTCATCCAAAAGTGCATTGAAGATCAGATTTAGTTGGGTAGGGAAATGAAATTTGGAGAATTACTCCTACCAAATTGGTGTAGATTCCATCATGCCTCTCACTCTAAATTGAATTGTTACTTATGCAAGATTGCAGTAGAAAAAGTGCAGAAATGTATTAGCCCTATTCCAACAATCAGAATCAATATTTAGAATATTCAAGAGGATTCGAAAGGGAAGAAAGTGATGCTATCTGAAGAGCCCTCCAATAGTAATAATATAAGAGATGTAGCAAGGAAGTCTATAGTTGGTGGTTGTTGTACTTTAAGATTTGATGGGTCTAAATCAAAGCAAGGAGCTAGGACAGGATTTGAATTAATCAGTCCAAAAGGTAAAAAATTCTTTGTTGCTCATAGACTTTAGTTTCATTGCACTAATAATGTAGCAGAATATGAGGCTTTGATTCATGGGTTACTCATGGCACTAAAGAAAAAGGTCAAGATTTTCCAAGTCTTCGGGGATTCTGAGTTAGTGGTTAAGAAGCTTAGGAGGCAGTACTCATGTCATGATAGGAGAATGACCAATTATAGGCATAAAGTATGGGACCTTATCAAAGGATTTGATGCCTTAAACATTTAGATAATACCACACAATAAGAACCAAACAACATATTCCCTTGCTCAAGCAGCTAGTATGTTGCAGCCTTTGTCTCTTTCTGGATTGAAGAAATTTATAGTGGAACTAACCCCGGTGCCTTTGGTACATGGCAATGTTACCAATTTCTAGGTATTTGAAGATGATAAGAATATTTTGGATTTTATCACAAGTTCAGATGTCTTTGCTTCTCAAATTATTGATGAAACTGAACCTCAAGAAGTAGAGATGGATTTGGAGGGAGTAATCAATTTTAAGACTAATACTATTCCCAGAGGAATGGCGCAGCTAGAAAGGATTTTTGATTTGGATAAGGTCAGAGATCAGGAACAAGATGCCAAGAAAGAGTCCATTAGTGGACAATGTGAAACATATAATCTGGGGACTCAAGAGGATGCTAAGAATGTCTTCATTGGTAAAGTGTGTACTCTAGAGGAGAGGAAAGGAATAATCGATGCCTTGCATACATATCAAGATGTGATAGCTTGGAGTTATGAAGAGTTGAAGACATATGACACATCAATTATAACTCACACTATCCCTCTAAAGCCAGGAGTAAAACCATTTAGGCAGAGGCAAAGGCTGATTAATGCTCTACTGGAGCCTATAATTCAAAAGGAAGTGCATAAGTTGTTTGCCAGAATCATATTCCTAGTTAGACATTCAACCTGGGTTGTGAACCTAGTTCCTATGATAAAGAAGAAAGGTGAAATTAGGCTATGTGTGGGTTTTAGGAACCTTAATAGAGAATCAAGAAAGGATAACTATCGAGTACCTTTGCTGGATGAAGTACTTCAGATTATCAATGGATCTCAAATGACATCTTTTCTAGATGGCTACTCTAGATACAATCAAGTTATGGTACAATATGAAGATAGACATAAAACTACTCTCACCACAAAGTGGGGTAATTTAACCTATAGAAGGATTCCTTTCAGTTTGATTAATGTAAGAGCTACATTCAAGAGGGCTATGGATATTTCTTTTAAAGATATAATTGGTAAATGTATAATTATTTATATTGATGATTTGATAGTCTTTACTAAGAAGAGAGGTGATCACATAGCTGATTTATGCAAAGTGTTTCAAAGGTACAGAGAATTTGGCATATCTCTTAATCTAAAGAAGTGCATCTTTTGAGTTACTGAGGGAAAATTGTTGGGATATGTTATCTCAGAGAAATGCATTGCAATTGACCCTGAATGAGTGGAAGCCATACTTAAGATTTAGCCACCAACTAGCAAGAAAGAAATGAAGTCATTCTTTGGAAAAAATAATTTTGTAAGGAAGTTTATCACAGGATTTGTAGAAATAGTCAAGCCATTGAATGCTATGTTGAAGCGGGAAGCTAAAGTTGAATGGAGTACAAAAGCTAAAGAAGAATTTGTAGAAATAAAAAGGGCCATTGTTGAAGCTCTAGTTTTGGTGAGTCCTGATTATAAGAAGCCATTTTACATATATTCATTTTCTTCTGATCACTCTTGTGCTTGCATGTTGACTCAAAATTATGATCAAGGGAATGAGCAACCCATATCATTAATGATCACACCATTGAAAGACAATGAACTAAGGTATCCAAGTGTGGAGAAACAAGCCTAGGCCTTTGTCAGAGCTATGAAGAAGTCCAGGCATTATATTCTCAGGAATGGGGTCTTTGCAATAGTTCCTGATCCTGCAGTCAAGCTGTTGTTGATGGAAAATGAGTTGGGAGAACACCGAGAAAAGTGGGTTACCATGGTGTAGGAATATAATATTTAGATTGAACCCATGAAGTTTGTAAGAGGACATGGGATTACAAGAACAATGGCAGAAATGGGCCTTGACCTTACAGCCCAACATTATAATCTTGAAGATGTTTCTCCAGGGGGCTAGTATGATGATATCATTCACTATATCTTGAATCAACAGTGTCCTAACCATCTTAATGCAGTATAGAGAAGGGAATTATGTTTGAAAAGTGACAGTTTGATGCTGAAGGGAGCTATCTTATAGAAAAAGAACCATGAAGGTGTATATTTAATGTGTTTAGGGCAGTAGGAGACTGAAAGGGTCATGACAAAACTTCATGACAAATATAGTACTAGCCATGGATCTTCACCTTCCACTACAAACTTGATCCTGAGGGCTAGTTATTATTGGCCCACATTGTTCAAAGACACACACAATCATGTCAGAACCTGTCGTGTGTGTCAAACCACAGCAACTAGGGAAAACCATGTAGCTCTTCCACTTCAACTGATCTTTGAGGTAAAACCTTTTGCACAGTGGGGAATGGACTTCATAGGTTAAATCAATCCACCTTCCTCTATAGTCCATAGGTATATTCTCATTATTAATGATTATTTCAAATGATGGATTGAGGCTCTCACACAATGTACTTTTGAAGTGGTAATCAATTTCATTGAATCAAGTATTATTAATCGATTTGGATGTCCTTTATCTTTAGTTTGTGATAATGGTCCTGCATTTGCATCATTAAAGTTTTCTAATTGGGCCTTTGAACATGGAATTATAATAAATTTTGCATCCAATTATTATCCACAAGGTAATGGTTTGGCTAATTCATTCAATAAAATCCTTTTAACAGTCATCTGTAAGCTATTAGAGAAGAATCCCAGGGATTGGCATACTCAACTTAGATTTCCTCTATGGCCAGATCATATAAGGTAGAAGAATTCCTTAGGGACCTCTCCTTATCACCTTGTGTATGGCCTGGAACTTGTATTTCTCATCCAATTGAGGATCCCCACTTTGCAGTTCATTAATGAATATTATGATGATGAGAACAGGTGTGAGGCCCACCTGGTAGAGCTGTTGCACCTTGAAGAAAGAAGAGATGAAGCTTTAGAAAACTTTTCCAAGCATCAAGGTGTAGTTAAAAAATGTTTTGATAGGAGAGCCAAGGTAAAATCCTTTAGGATCTCTGACTTATTTCTCTACTGGGATAAAGCACATGACTGAAAAGAGGAGCATGGTAAATTTGACAAACTTTGGCTTGGCCCTTATCAGATTTTAGAGATCCTAGGAGATAATGATTTTCACTTGAAAACCCTCACTAGGGAGGATATCCCACTGCTTGTCAATGGGAAGTACTTGAAGCATTACTTCCAGTCTTGAGTTGTTTATAACTCTTTCCTTGAACATAGTTAGAATAGGTTTTATTTTCTATTGGTTTTCTCTGCTTTGCTTTGGTTAGAGTAGGTTTTCCTTTCTGTTTTCCTTTTGGTTTGTTTTTGTTTTGGCTTGTTTTTGCTCCATTCTTGCTTTGAAGGTTTTCTTGTTTTCTTCTGGGTGTGTTGCACTTGCATGGCAATCATATTATAATCTAGATTGTTCTGAATATTTCTTTTACAAACTTCAATATTTTCTCCAGAGTCAATTGGAGAAAGTCCTCTATTTTGTGTCATATGTGGGTATGTGCAGGATCATGATGGGCTAAAAAGTGGCAATATTATGGGTATTTGTAGGGTATGTGGTTGACAACTCTTTTTTTCCCAAAATTGATGAAATGAAAAGGGTTTTTAGAGGAGATTCTCAACTTTCCAGCAATATAAATTATCCTTTAATTTGAATTTAATAAATAATTATTATTCATTTTCTATTAAAATTATGACTAAAGTCCTAAACGATAGGCTGATTGAAAAACATGTATAACTTTCAAATGGTATCACCTTTTCTGAATCCAAAACATGCGTCACATTCTATGATTGAATTAATATAGGATTAAAAAAAAAAAAACTAAATTTCATGAAGTTTTGACAAAGTTAAGATGGTCAGACATACGAGTTTTTATATTTTTTAAAAGTTGTAATAAAAAATATATAATTAATTGTTTACTTGGAAAAAAATTACAAAAAAATATGCATCACATCCAGACATGAGTCCTCTACTTATATGTAAAATATTATAAGAAAATATTATCATTTTATTATGGTTAGGGTGGTTAGATTGCATACTACTTTTTTTTCTCTAAAATTTAAGTACTATTGATTGAAATTTCAAATTTTCACCAAATAGATTTTATTTATTTTTAAATAAACCTAGTAGTTTAGAAACTACATTCAATTTTCTACAGATTTTATTTTTACATATTTTTGAAATAATATAGATAACTTATTCAAAATTTTACATCAAGTTGCCTAACACTGATTTTTTTGAATTTTTTGCCACTTAAGGGGCTATTTTTTCCATGATGATCTTGCACATACCCATGTACTAAATGTTCTGAGTGGATGAGCCAGGGGATTAAGTTAAATTTGGAATGTATTTGGGTCCTACATTTTACATAAATCTTTTAAAATTCCAAGGTTGCAAAGGATTCTTATGAAGTTTGCTTAGGTGAAAAATCTTATATTCTGCTTAAGTGCCACTATGGTTCTCAACCCTAAGTGTGAACTTCCTTGTTCACAGGTTGAAATGAAAAAAGTAAAAATAAAATATCAAAAAGAAGAAAAGAGAAAATATTGAAAATCAAAAGAATAAATTTAACTTATCAGGAGTATCTGAGTATCTCTACCAAGGCTATGGATGCCTAGCTAGTAGTAGAGCTATGCTTGGGGGAATCACAATGATAACCTCATCAAGGCTATGGACACTTGACTGGCAGCGAGGCTCTATCCAGGTTGCTTTTGGAGTAAGAATCCTGATGTAGCCTAGTAAGACCAAGTTTGATTCCCATTGTAACCAAGGAAAATGAGAATAAATCCATATGCACACACTTTGAGCCCAGTACAATAATGGTTTGCTTACCTTTGAGTTTTGAAACTCTACCAGATTGATGACCTAATGTAGTGATTGAAGCCAAATATTTTGGTTTCTTGATTCTAGTTTTTCACTAAAATGCTCTAAAGCATTTCCCCAACAGAGTTGCCATTTGTGCAGTTTTTCACACATATGCCCCACTAAAAGCAGGGACCCTCTTTTTATTTCATTCCTGGTGTTTTGGCCCTTTGATCTTGGGATTTTCTTGCTTTGGCATGATATTGAATTTTTATTTTACCAACATGAGTGATCCCTTTGTGCTATTGATTGAAAATCTCAAGCTTTAGACTTATTCTGGGTTTTTCATTGTTCTCGGGAAAATCCACTCTTGGTGGAATTCCTCGGATACTCTCATAACCTGATTATGTTTGCTTTGCATTGTGGTTCAAAAATTCCCGGTCTTTGCAAAATTCTATGGTGGTTGGATTTCTCCAAATATCCATCATCCTATTAGATTCTCGAGTTTTGGTCAGGTTTGTCTTGTCAACTGCATTAATGATCATTTGTACAATTTTTACAGTGGGTATTAAATTTATTTTAGGGAATTTTATGCCATTATGCTTTATCATTTGCTTTCTTTTGATCTCGAGTGCTTGATCTTGAGGTGCTTGGCTGGACTTGGCATGTTAAATTTGTGAATTCCTAGATTTGGTGGTGATTTCCTAGGCATGATCATAATTGTTGTTGTTTGTTGGGGTGTTAAAGATTGTTATTTGTCATTGTTGTAATCAAATTTCACTTCATTAATGGTATGTACCTATTTCCCTGCTTTTGATTGTTCAATGTGAGTGATTCTTTGGTGTACTAAGTGTGCTTGGAGTCTGAATTTTTGTGTGTTTGGGCATTGAACATTTGAAGCTAGGGTTGCTTGATTTTGTTTAATTGATGATTCCCAAGTGAGTTTTTCGAGCTTGTTTTCGATTTCAATATGAGGTAGCTCGCTTATGTAGGCCATAAAGAACCTTATGAAAAACTAGCAATTGAGTAAGATAAGACTAAGCTTGCCTTGTGTATTCATGGTGGAATTTTAGGGTTTCATGCTTAGGGCATCACTAATTCCTTTAGATTTACTTTAGGGTAAGCCTCGAATTTAAAGATGATCTATAGGAGGTTCAAATCAAGCTCGTGTCAATCCCAAGATCCTCAAATTTGTGATTGTTCGATCAATTTGAGTGAAGTTGTGAGAAAAAGTTAACATTTGGTATTTCAAGTTCTTCACGGAATTCCTCTCCGATTGGAATTCCCCAACTTTCTGTTTTCTTTTTGTTTTCTTGATATTTGTAGTAATCCGAAGTTATGCCTACTTCAAAAATTTTTGTTGCATCCAGATTTTACCAAAAATTCCTTTGTCCCTTCATTTTCTTGGAATTCGTAGACTAATGTTACTTTCACAAATTTTTTCCCTAGGCAGAATTCTCTTAAACTTTGTGGAGAATGAAGAACTAAGAGATAGCTTGATTTATTAGCCAGTGGTTATGCATTGCATGATCAATTTGAGTTATTTAAAGATGTGTCATGCTATTTCTTAGTTACTAATGTTTGATTAAATGATTATTGGATGCTTTTCATGTTTATTTCACTAAAATCCGTCTGGTTGGAAATTTTTTGAAATTCCTCTCTAGCTTGGATTCCGTGGGAGGACTGAAAACCCAAACTCCCAGATGATTAATTTTTATGAGATTTTAAAGCATATTGCTTATCTTGGGACTCATATTCAGGATGAATATAGATGAATATATCATTTGTGATTTATTAACTTGGGTTTGATGTGATCTTTATTATGGTTTCTTTGTTGAGTGCAAGCTGAGTCAAGTAAGGTAGTGACAGGTGGAACCAAGGGTAGAGTGATGGATCCAAGTGCAAAAGGGTCTTCGGTTTCTAAAGCAGAAAGAATCAAAATGGATATCAAGAGTAGAATCTCTGAGAGCAAGATTACCTCCATCTAGTCAAAGGTAACTAATACAAATGTTGGACCGTGGGACTATGAAGAGTCCAAAGCAAGGATGGAAGCACTAAACCTTCCTTTTCTAGCCAGAAGGACATTGGAATCAGGGTTGGCACATGTAGCTAGATTCCCTCCTACAATGTAGTGTTATGAGTTAGTGCTTGATTGTGCTACACACTATGACAGGGATACAAAGAGGATAGTTGGCCCTCAAGGAAGAATTGTAGAAAATTTAAATCTCGTGTCTATAGCCCAGACCTTTGACATGCCAAAAAGGTCTCATGTGGTGGATTTTGATATGGAGGTGGCAAGGAAATTCTATGAGGAAGATACCATCAAGTCCCAGCAGGCCATCAATTCTTGGCTGGAGAAACCTAAATCTCACTTTTCCAAGCTTCCTAAGCAGCTATTCAGAGCAAAATTCAAAATGGAGTACTATGATGTTAACACCCTTCTTAGTAGGGTGGTAGGATTAAAAAGTGCCAATGTGTTTAAAAATTGGATGCTTCATGTCATTGTGAGGATGGAACAAAATGTAGATTACCATTGGGCAGGCATTATAAGTGCCATGATTCATGATTAGATGTGTAATGTCCTACAAACAAAGACCTTGACAATGACCTCATACTTGGTTTATGCACTTGTAAGATTTCATCCATACAAGGGGTGTGTTTGGAAAGAATGTGATTTATGAGGTTTATCCATAGTTACACTAGGGTAACTTGAGCTATAGGAGGGTGAATGATGCATTCACCATATACATCACTAGGTTGCTCCAAGGTGTAGAGAATGTGAGGATATCTGACAATTCCATGGAGCTAATCAAAAGGTATGAGGCTTGGTTGATACAGTTTCCCACCTTCTCAAATATAAGGATATATGGTTCTCAAAGGGCTCCTTACAAACTTCCTAGGTATCCTACAGACCATATTATACTTCTAGAAGTCACAAGGAAAATATGTGATTTTGATGCAATTGTGAAGAAGGCTGAGCATAAGACTAGATTCGGTGGAGATTTTCCTTTGAGAATAGGAACTAGTGAGGTATGCCCTTCCATTAATTCGGTCTATACTTCTGAAGAATAAATGGGTACTCTTGTTTTATCCTTTCATTCCAAGAGATCTAGGGTTTGACAGGACTGGTGAAGCACAAAAGAGGGCCAACAAAGAATATAGTCACAAGGATGATATAGAGGCAATTGGGCCAATTACAGTGATGAATTTGAGATTAGAAAGAACAATTTTTCCAAGTTGCTAGTGTATTTAGTCTGACTATATAATGTGAAGGATATTCTAGATTAGGTTGAAGATGATGGAGATCTAATTCATGGCCATAATTATAAGGCAGTGAAGGACAAACCAATGGGAGAAATAGACTTGTTGGAGGAAGAGAAAATAGAGCTAGAGAAACTTATGACTCCAGTGATTTAGTATACAAAGCTATGGCTCAAGCATAAAATGTGGGAACTAGAAAGTGAAGGTGTACAATGCACCTATGATCTAATGGGAGACTTAGAGGCTCATTCCACTTCTGAGGAGTTAGTTGAACAAGATCATAAGGGTAAGAGCAAGGTGATTTCTCCTTTTAAAATAAAGATTAAAGATGTTTAGGTAGAGGAAGTACAAGAGACAGAAAAATAAAGAAATCCTATTGCAAAGAAAAGGAGGCATATTTCAAGGACTAAGAAGCCAACAAAAGATGAAGCTGAAAAGGAAGATAAAGAGGTTAGTGTTCTTGTCCCCAAGAGAAGAAGGATAGTAATATTGTCATAGAAGGAAAAGGAAGACTCCAAGGTAGGAGAGGAAGTTGGCCCACTTGTGATAAATGTAGAGAGCTCGGGAGAAAGGACAAAGTTATATATAAGGAAATAAAGAACTCCTCCTAAAGAGAGTGTGCCAAAGAAAGATGCTCCTCTAGTCACTCCTGCTATAGAACAACATGATAATGTTCCTCCTCCTTATGAAGTTCATGGTGCTCCAAGTGAACCAGGTGAATCCAAAGAAGCAAAAACTCATCAAGATCCAGAGGGAGAAGAATTTCAAGAAGGTGAGATTTATAGTGCTGAGGCAGAAATAGAGAAGGTGTTATAGTCTCCCCTGATGACCTATGATGATTCACCTATTAGGAGTGAAGAAGATAGACCTCCTCGAAGAGAGGAAATTCTAGTTAGGATTTTATCACCGATGCATGAAGAGGAGGATCATGATATAGGAAAACAAGATAAAGCTAAGGAGATCTATGAGAAACATGATTTGAGTGAAGATATGCCCAAGGATCAACAAGATGAAGTTTGAAAGAGAACGGTACAATCAAAAGCTATTGTTCCAAGTTGGTTGGATAAAGAATTAAGGAGTAAATAGATTCTTGTAGATGACACCCCTCCCAATTGGGATGAGCTATTGGAAAATATAGGAAAAGGAAAAGGAAAGAAGAAAGCCAAGGTCATCTCCAAGATTGAGAGAGATGAAACAAATAGTAGGGTGGTCCACATTGCTACTCTTGCTCCTGATAAGAATAGAGATGATGTAACTGGAAGTGACTACAATGTGCAGACCATCAACCTAGGGCCTACTTCCATGGAACAAGAGATTGAAGAGTATGAAGGCTCTAGTGCTATAATCGTAGGAAGATTGAGGAAAGAGGCACAAACTAAGCAAGATTTGAAGAAGGAAAATGATAAACTTAAGATATATGTGCAGTACTTGATGAAACCTTTGCAATCCATTAGTTCCTCGTCATCTACTACAAGCTTCCTGCCACAAGAAACAATATCAAAGTTGGAAAAAATGAAAGGCTTCACACATGCTATAATTGGCTGGTTACAAGGAGTGCAAATCAAAGGAGATGATGCTATCAAGGAAATTCTTTCAACTGGAGGAGATGCAATGAGATCCTTAGATTGGTTGAGGAATGTGTTAGCTCAAAATAAGGAATATGTGGATCTCTTATTGTAGAAGACTAAAATCACCATGGAGTGTACTGAGGAAAAATTAATAAGTGATAAAATTCTTCCTTCTTCGAAAGGTGCAGAACCTTGGGAATGGTATGAAGCTTTGCAAAGAAGGTAGAAGGTTTTATAGAAAGTATATAAGGGTATGTGCAGGATCATCATGGACAAAACAGACCCTTAAGTGGCAAAAAAATTAGAAAAATCAGAGTTGGGTTCAAACTTGACATAAAAATTTGAATAAGTTATCTATATTATTTCAAAAATATGGAAGAATAGAATTTGTAGCAAATTGAATGTAGTTTCTAAACTACTAGGTTTGTTTAACCAAAAAAAAAATTATTTGGTGAAAATTTGAAATTTCAATGTAGTAGTACTTAAATTTCTGGGAAAAATAAGAAGTAGGCATCTTCTGACCACCCTAACCATAATAAAATGATAATATTTTTATAAGATTTTAGAAATAAGTAGAGGACTCATGTCTCGATGTGATGCATATTTTTTTGTAATTTTTTTCAAATAAATAATTAATTATGATTTTTTTATTACAACTTTTAAAAAATATAAAAAACGTGTATGTCTGACCACCTTAACTTTGTCAAAACTTCATGAAATTCAAATTTTATTTTTTTACTCCTATAGTATGTGAAGCATAGAATGTGACACATGTTTTGAAATCAAAAAATGTGATACCATTTGAAATCTATAGATGTTTTTCAATCAATATATCAATAAAGACTTTAGTCATAATTTTAATAGAAATTGAATAATAATTACTTATTACATTCAAATTAACACATAATTTACATTGGTGGAATTTTAAGAATCTCCTTTAAAAACCATTTTCATTTCATCAATTTTGGGTTAAAAGAAAGTTGTCAGCCACATACCCATCATATTGCCACTTTTTCGCCCATCATGATCCTACACATACCCATAAAAAGAGGAAACAAATTGAGGACACCTTGAATAAAATTTACAATAAGTGCATTTCCTTCTTTGAGGTGATGATAGGGAAAAATAGATTTGTACCAAAACATCTTAGCTTGGAGTAGTTGAGGAAATTGTGGCGAGCTGTGTATTCTCCAGTAAACAAGGGCCTTGTCACTGAACATTAGTTGGATGATGCAACTACTTACATTCCAATGATTGATAAATATCAAACTAGTAAGGTAGATTGGGACAAAATTGTAAAATAGTCAAGAGATGATATAAGGTCCATTGAAAGAAGGATTAAGGTTTTGACTATGCCTCCTGTGGCCAAATTGGACAAGGTATTTTTGATCTAGTACAAGATAAGGTGGAGCGCACTAAGGATAGAGGCAGAAATAGTTAATGCAATACTACATCAAAATTTGTGCTTCCCCATTATTTTCCTTCTCCCCTACATGCATTGGATTGGGCTGTGTTGGAGATCCCATGCCGACCTAGATGGAGTACATGCATTTAATGCATATTTTATTTGAATTCCGCTTGGCCGACTTTTTTTATGGCCATTTATTATTATTATTGTAAACTCTAATTGGGTCGACATGCCTTGGGGAGTTTCTATAAATATGGAATTTTGATTCATTTGTAAGGGCTAGATTTTTTTGATATTGGAGCAAATTAAGCAATAGAGCTAGAGTTAGAGTTAGGGGTTAATATCATTTCAAGCAAGTGTTGTAAAAAAATACTGGAATTGTTGCCATTGTGGGTGATTTAATGCAAGTAAATACATTATGATTTGGTGCCTCTCTTGTGTTGAATTTTATCTAGCATGGTTCCTGAGATTCTATCTTTTGAAATTGATTAGGTTTAATGTTAGGTTAATGTTAGATGATTTTATGATGTTTATGGTTTGATACTTGAAGTGTTTGCAACAATCTCTAGTCCATAATTTTTGTAGCTAGCTGACTGTTAGTTTCTTTGCAAAGTTAGCCTAGACTTTACATTCATTGTGCTTAGTTCAATTGTGAATATGTGTTCATTGAAATTTCAAGAGGGTTGTTTTGGATGAATGTTCATGATCTGAAAATATTTAATACCTTAGAAGATTGTACTATTTCTGTAAGATTGCAGATTCATCTGGGTCAAGCAAGAATTAGTTTCTCAGGGATTGGTCCATTTCAAGTGTTTATCATATGTATTGTCAATCTTAGAGTTAGTATTAAATTTTAGAAGTCTCTTGAAACCTTATGGGTATGTGCAGGATCATGGTGGGCCAAAAAGTGGCAATATTATGGGTATTTGTAGGGTATGTGGCTAACGACTTTTTTTTTACCCAAAATTGATGAAACAAAATTGATTTTTAGAGGAGATTCTCAGGTTTCCACCAATATAAATTATGATTTAATTTGAATTTAACAAATAATAATTATTCATTTTCTATTAGAATTATGACTAAAGTCTTCATCGATAAGCTAATTGAAAAACATCTATAACTTTCAAATGGTATCATTTTTTTTGAATCTGAAACATGTGTCACATTGTCTTCTTCACATACTATAGGATTAAAAAAATAAAAAATTAAATTTTATAAATTTTTGACCAAGTTAATGTGGTTAGACATATGAGTTTTATATTTTTTAAAATTTGTAATAAAAATTCATAATTAATTATTTACTTGGAAAAAAATTACAAAAAAATATGCATCACATCTGGACATGAGTCCTCTACTTATATATAAAATCTTATAAAAAATAATTATCATTTTATCATGGTTAGGGTGGTCAGACAGACACCTACTTCTTATTTTTTCCCAGAAATTTGTGTACTACTGCATTGAAATTTCAAATTTTCACCAAATAGATTTTATTTATTTTTAAATAAACCTAGGATTTTAGAAAGTAAATTCAATTTTCTATAGATTCTATTCTTACATATTTTTGAAATAATATAGATAAATTATTCAAATTTTTATGTCAAGTTGACTAACACTGATTTTTCTGAATTTTCTGCCACTTAAGGACCTATTTTTTCCATGATGATCCTGCACATACCCTTAAATCTCTTTTGCAATTTCTTTTATTTGTGATTACCAACATTTTGACATTTATCATTGAGTTGTTTATGTATTGTCAAGACCTAACATTAGAGACCTTGGGGTTATCTCTTGATGCTTGCTGATAGAGATTTACCTTTCAAGAGAGTAGGATATTATATTCTGTCTGAGTTGTTGTTGAAAAAACACCATCAACACAACTCACCAAACCTTTGTAATTTAAGGTGTTGCAAATATGCTTGAAATGGTTGTAATGGATTTGGTCTTGACTCTTTCTTGAAGGATGTAGATCTTGCATAAAACACTTTCTTGAATCATAAACCCTACATCACAAATGTTAGAACAATAGAAAACATGTTGCAGCAATATCCTTTATATGGTGTTGGAATTTTGATGATGGCTCCAAATGCATAATAATTTTCTCTTGAATGCTCTTGTGAACTCATTTATGATATGATGAATACTCTTAGAAAATACTTGGATAAAAATGAATGAATGAACCTTGTATTTATAATTATCTATGCTTAATATCCCAAAATTACATCACACTAAGCCGACATATGAATTCATCAATTAAAGGAGGGAAAATATCACCATAATTTCAAATTAAATTGCAAAAATACCTTAAGAGGGACTAAGATTCCGTAGGTGGCATCCTAGTTCCAAGGCATGAAACTTGGGGCAAAGACACCAAAAAGGGGTCCATTTAACATGCCTCAAAATCAGGGTCCCAAGACCTTTGGGGGACAAAGACACCCTAGGTGGCATCTTAGTCCCAACCCAAAAAATAAAGGAAACTAAGATAGAATCATCAAATTTCCATTTATCCATTGATATTTGTCGAGATTAGCCATAAAAATATATAGTTCATCGCGCTCATGTATGAAAAATAGGACCAATTAATGCATAAATAGGGATAAATAAAGAAAGGTAGGCCCAAAAAAGTGTGAAAATGCAAGGGTATGCATTTTCTTACACTACATAAGACATTAATTATTTTTAGGGTTCCCCTTCAAATAATATAATTAAATGAGTTTGGAAATGAATTATAGGGCTTATTAAGGCTGAATTAAGTTCAATTAGTTAAGGGGGGCTAAATAAGTGTGAAAGTGTTAAGGGGAACACTTTACAACACTAAATTAAGGCACAATTAAGTCCATTTTATCTCAGAGGGTCCAAAATAGTGAGAAAATGTAAAGGGATACATTTTTCTACACTACATTTAGACCGCACTTTAGTGAGAGGATGACCTTGTGTCGAACTCACACTAAAGGAGACAATCGAGAGAGTTCTAAACATAGGTATGTAGTAATGACAAGATAATCATACAATATCAAAGACTTAAAAAAGGGTAAAAACAAAAAGGGTGGATCAAGCCTCAACTATTTGTCCAAAAAAATTCACAAGAGGAACTCATTGTACACTAAGCAAACAATACACATGCTTACATGGGCTAGTAGAATCCATTGTCCACTAGGTGAGCTCCCAAGGGGTGGAAAATGAGAGAATATTATTAGGATCCCATACCAAAAACCAAAAATAAAAGAGTTACAAGTGAGAGAATCATATTAGGCTTCCATACCATAAAAAAACATAAAGGGTAGCAAATGAGAATCATATCAGGCTCCCATACCACAAAGAAAACATAAAATTTGAGCTCCATAAGGCCTAACAAGTTGTGTTATGCTAAGAACCTATAAAAAAAATGCAAGGCTCCATAGGCACTTGCAAAGTGTGTTATCCTTGATGGCCATAACAAAGGGTTCAAGCTTTACAAGGTTAGAAATCTATAGTATGCTAAAAAATTATGAATAAAATGCAAATAGAACATGTTCAAAGGGATTTTTCTTAGGTCATGTAAGGTCTCAATTTGGGGAACATTTTTACCAATGTCTCCAACAGAGGACAAGTCTAGGATAAAAGATTCACAACTTAGGGAATGCAATGCTTAGCATCACCACTAAAAGAAAATTCATATGCCAAGAAAGGTCACACTCTTAGAGGACATCAAACCCAATGACACCACCAATAAAAAGACACATCAAAAGAAGTAAGAATATCGCTCAATAAAAAATAAGGAATAGTAAAAAAAATTCAAAATAATAATGCCAATGTATGCCACCACTTTAAATAAATTGCTAACACCATGTTATGGGAAATTTATTTAAAGTCAAAAATAATTAATGATAACAATTAAGAAAATATTAGAGATTATTTGGAAATACCTATGCCAAGACATATGTTTCCAAATGAAGCTACACCATGAAAAAGAGGGGTTTCCATCAAAATAAAATCCAAAACACATAAGGGATTTATGGATTTTGGGTCAGTATGTCTTTGGTACAATGATATTATAGTGCTCAGATACAACATCATTCCCCAAATACTCACAAGACTTGAAGAATGACACATAGAAAGAAAAAACAAAGAAAAGATTTTGTTTCAACATGGAAGAGACCTAAATGTCTCAATGCCTTGCATCATCCCCAAAAGGAAAATAGAAGAAAAAATAAAAGATAAAGGTTTATAACATATAGAAGAATGTAGGTACAAATAGAGGAATGAACATGAAGATATGTCAAATAGAATAGTACGGGGAAATCACATAAAGAACATGAAAAAGAAAAATAAAGACAAAGACTAGTAAGGCACATGCAAATCAGCCTATAGTAGGTTGTTTTCTTCCCAATCTTGTTCATCATATGTTGAATGAAGACAACTAGTAAAAGGGACAACACCAAGTTCCAAACTAGGATAAGCGTTGAGTTCAACACTCTTTTTAGGAGGATCATTATTTAGGATCATGGAAGAGGAGAAAAAATAATTCAGCTCATTATGCACTTGTTCATCAATCTTAGCAATTTCATTGTCATCATCCAAGTTAATCACAATAGGAGGTCTAATGATAATATCCATAGAAGATTTTTGTTTTTTATGTTGTGGTGAATGTGAAGAATCATCGTGCATTGCTTGTGGTAAGTTTGGGTTTTGATTTTCTATGTTGTCTTTTTAAAAAATTTCTTGAAAATACAAGCAATAGCACAATGTCTATGTAACCTACACTCTTTAGCATTTCAATTTCTTTTCATTCTATTTTTCAAGTTGTGATTGTGTAGGAGTGGGTTTATCAACCATAGGTTTCTTTTCTTCCCTTAAGGGATGAATAAAAGGAACCAAGGGAGGCTATTTAACCACTTCATCTTTAGCTTTGTACACTTCTTTGATATTAAGAGGCACAATGAGACTTATTTTATTGTCTCATGGTCTCTTATAGGAAATAGTTGAAGCACTTATCATAGGTTGGTTTTGGTTACTCGAAAGGGCTTTGGAATCAATCATTGTTTTGTCAAGGATGGGAGGCTCAATCATGGGTTGAGGCATATTGGTAAGGGATAACTTTGTTATGTGCTTTTCCTTAAACTTTTCATAGGATTTGAAAAAAAATGTCTTCACAGGGTCTAATAGGTTTGATAGGCTCAAGCCAAAAGAAATCCAATGATAAGTTCCCACAAGACGACACGTGATTAAAGCCATCATGTGCATAGTAAATATTTCATTACCAATTGGAAACTTTAAGATTTTATGCACAATCGATGGGATGACATTCATGGAGTGAAGCCATGGTTATCCTAACTTCACACAAAATAATTTTGATGACGGGATGATGGAGAGTGAGACACTTAATATTTTTGGTCCAACTTTTAAAGGAAGATTTATTAAACCTATTGTAGGGAAAGAAAAACCATTATGTTTTTTGATCCATGTTTTTGGTTTTTCATAAGTATCTTGATAAATCTCATGCACAAATAAGAGTTCTCTAGTGATCACATTCTCTACATAGAAAAAAATAATTAATATCCCATTGGTAGGCTTTTCATTGACTCTTCTGACTATGTTAAGAGGACCATCAGGTGTGTAATGCATTATTATTTACTACCCTAAAAGATGCAAAAAAATAGAAATGCAATGGGGAAACAACACAACACCACCTCAAGATTAGCCTAAGTTGACCTGAATAAAATAAAGATAGACAATAGATTATAACTTTTCCAAGTGATTTTTTTGGTTGGCCCTTTCATTGTTGATGAGTTGTGTGCTCCTTTATGGAAAATATGATGAAAAAAATATGCAAAAATAACTAAATTGCAAGATGAATGCAATTAAAGATGTGGGTATTTGGAAAAATGTGTGAGATGGATGGAATGCAAGCTTGATGAGTGAAATAATGGAGGATGCAAGTTCTTGATCTTGAGAGAGTTGAATACTTGAAGAATTGAATGTGTGTTATGTGTGGATGAGAGAAAATATTCCATTTTAAGGGAAAAATATCTAGAGAATTCAATGGCCAGGATTTTTCCAACATGGGCAAGATGAAGGGCTATGGTGAGTTGATGACTCACAAGACCTAATATCTTTCCATGTGGAAAAGGAGGTGCCACAAGGATAAGTGATGTGGAAAGAGGACATGTGAGGTGTAGGTACCTACAAGTTCCTTGGGATTATAGGAAAATATCCTCAAAAAGGAAGTTCAAGTATCTCCATATGAAAGTGATGGTGACAGGTGAGGAATTTTAGAAAGTCCTCTCTTATCATAATGGGGATGAGAGAAGTTGTTGGGATAATAAATATGAATTTAAAATTCACATGATTGGGGAGTATCTTAGGGATAAGATAAGGTCCTCATAAAGGAGGTCCTTGTCCCATGTGACTAATGTGACAAGTGAGAGAATTTGGAATTTCCCAACTTACACGGGGAAGAGAAATGCATTCAATGAATAAATGTGAACTTTTAATTCACATGGGGAAAAGGTCAAGGGTTAAAAGAAAACACTTATGAAAGGTTGACTTGGAGGACATACCAAAGATGGAAAGAGGATTAGATTAAGGTTGTGCAAACAAATTATTAATAAGGGTATGTGTAGGATCATAATGGAAAAAATAGGTCCTTAAGTGGCAAAAAAATAAAAAAATTCAAAGTTAGGCAACTTGACATAAAAAATTGAATAAGTTATCTATATTATTTCAAAAATATGTACGAATAGAATTTGTGGAAAATTGAATGTAGTTTCGAAGTTACTAGGTTTTTTTAAAGAAAATAAATCTATTTGGTGAAAATTTTAAATTTCAATGCAGCGATTACATAAATTTGGGAAAAATAAGTAGGTGTCTATCGACCACCCTAACCAAAATAAAATTATAGTATTTTTTTATAAGATTTTAGATATAAGTAGAGGACTCATGTCTTGATGTGATGCATATTTTTTTGTAATTTTTTTCCAAGTAAATAATTAATTATGAATTTTTTATTACAACTTTTAAAAAATATAAAAAACTTGTATGTCTGACCACCTTAACTTGGTAAAAAATTCATGAAATTCAGTTTTTCTTTTTTTAATCCTATAGTATGTGAAGAATAGAATGTGGCACATGTTTTGGATTCAAGAAATGTGATACCGTTTGAAAGTTATAGATGTTTTTCAATCACTCTATCAATCAGAACTTTAGTCGTAATTTGAATATAAAATAAATAATAATTACTTATTAAATTCAAAGTAAAGAATAATTTATATTGGTCGAAAGCTGAGAATATCCTTTAAAAGCCCTTTCCATTTGATCAATTTTGGGTAAAACTAAATTCATCAGCCACATACCCATCATATTGCCACTTCGTGGCCCATCATGATCCTGTACATACCCATAAGATTAATGAAGGATTAGAGACAAGTGGCAAAATATGGAGGATGTGACATTAATCCTGATTAGAGGTGTGCACATCCTAATCATGGATTAATTAAACTAATCCAGATTAGAAGAGGATTGTGGAGGATGTGACAAGGATAGAGAAATGAGGGAATTTAAAATTGATTTAAATTCAAAAATGATAAATGACTAAATTAAACAAGTTGACATATTTATTTAATTTAGAGAGAAAAAGATGAAAGGTAAAGTATTTAATTATTAAATTGAATACTTTAGAAGCCTCAGGAAAAGGGGAAATATTAATTAAATAAATTATTTAACTAATATTGATGAAATAGACAGATAAAGGGGATGGATTTGACCATATAGGAGTGGTCAAATTTGGATGTCTACATTTTTCCCCTCTTCGAAATATTGTTAGGATAGTAGTGTTTCAAAGAAAAATAAAATGCAGATGACTCTATAGAGGAAGTGCCTATAAAATGATGCTCCAACATGGGAGAAGTTGTGTGACCTGCCCGAATGGTGGGAAATGAAAGGAGATGCCCCGGTATCGTAAGAAAATGACCATGATAGAGGAATGGAGGAAAATGGTAGAGTATGCCCTCTTGAGAGGGTAATTGGGGAAGAAAAAGAGGCCTCAAGTGACTTCTCGATAGGAGAAAATAGAGGGTACCATTGGATAGATGTCCAAAAACCATGAATATATGCTTTTGAATGGAGTCATACAGACACACAGTGTGCAAATGGTGGCCCTAGGAAGTTACAAGATTAGTTGAATTAAAAAGAGGTTAAATAAAGGGTAGAATTACCGTTAACTTAAAAGAGTTAAAAAAAGGAGGGAAAGTTTATATATAGTAATTTTAGAAATTACTATTCATCATTTCCACACCTGGTAGTTGAGTGAGAGAGAAGAAGAGGAGAAGAAGGAAACATGGAGACGAGGATGTTGGACGACTATGATGATGACATCATCCATCGGGGGGATGAGGTATGGTGGTTCTTCCATAAGCACAGGGTTCCACGCCAGGTTAGGTCCAGAACCCCCTTTGTGATTTTAATCATTTTTTGGGTTATTTTTGAATTTAAATGTATTTTAGAAAATGGGTTTTGGGATTGGGGTAGTTTAGAAAAATGGGTTTGGGGAAAAATTGCAATTTTTCACATTGGATGGGTAGAATTACCTATTAGAGGCAATGGGAAAGGGGGGATATTTTCCCAATTAGGGAGCCAACAAGCCCACAAAGGTAAGAAAAAGTGCTTGAAAAGGGTAGGGGGGCATGAAGGAGTGGTAGATTTGACCTGGGATTGGGAAAATTTTCTCAAAAAAGGCAGTAAAGGTAGAAGGGTGACCACACCCTAAAGAGGGGCAACCCAACCCCTCACAAGGGAAATTGTGCCCCAAGAGGAGAAACCTTGCCCCTGACAGGTGTCGACCCACCCGTGGTCGTGGGTTGACTAGATCACCCCTCCATTGGGTGAGCTTCACCGTTGGGAAGGCGGACAGACCCAACTGCTTGAAGGATGGGTTCGCCCACCTATAGTGGGCGAGAGCTGCCACCATGTAGAAAATGTTCATCCAAGTGGACCCACCCATGTCTTGGAAGGCTCGCTCGAGCTCGAGCAGGCTCACTCATTGGAGAAAAAGGGGGTGGGGGAATGAAAAGAAAAGAGAAAGGGTTAGGAGAATGAAAGAATAAGATGAATTAGGAAAATTGGAGAATTTTTTTGAAGGGGGAAAAAATTAGTGAGAAGATAACCCATGGCTGGGAAATGGACAAGAGGGAGAGATGAGGAAAATGATGAGATGAATAACATGTTGTTATATGGATGCAACAGTTTGATAGTCTACAAATGCATGAGAGGCAATCAAAGTTGTCAGAGGTGACAATAGAAACCATGAATGGAGTGGACCATGAGGCTTTGTTGCGAGTGGGGTTGTTGCATATGCTAGGATACCTAACTATTAGAGCACATCAGGCAATGTTGACAACCCTTATAGAGTGATGGATTTCCTTGACCTCAACATTCCACCTCCTAATAGGGGAGATGATTGTTACTCTGGAGGATGTGTACTAGATACTTAGGCTACCTATAGCAAGCTGCCTAGTGAGCACAACATCAGAGAGGGAGGTGCTGGCCAAGACCCTATGGGTCTTGTTTCGATGAAAGGACCTTCCTATGCAGAGGAAGGGGTTGGATGTGGATAGATGTTTGACATTGGGAGTACCACAGCTACCACTATACCTATGGGGATTGATTAACAACCTACTGATACCAGATAGGAGTGGGCACTTTTGCAACCTTACCTACATGGAGGTGATACGACACATCATGGAGGGGAGAGGGGGAGTTTGGATGGGATCCATACATACTAGCATAGCTATATAGAGATATACACTTTGTGTGCTATCGAGGGCATCTCAGCTTGGCACAGGTGACACTGCTACAGGTATGGGCCTAGGAGCACATTAGTGTGGCCAGGCTAGGAGTGGTGAGAGTAGGGTTGGAGGATACAACACTACTAGTGGCTTACTAGTATGGGAAATAGTACGGATGGGTGTGGCATTATGAGGGCTTTAGGGATCTAGACAGATGGAGGAGGACACTGGATATTCTGTAGGAGGAGCATATAGTGTGGAGGTCATACATGACACAACCGCTTTCTAGATGGAGACATGAGGAGAGGCACAAAGGATATTTCTATACCAGATGCTATATACTCAGGAGAGAGCCTCATATAGTGGAGGCACATAGGCTGGACAGGGTGACCAGACAGTTTGGGATTCCGTAGGACATTCCCCATGGACCAAAGAGATTTAGGAAAATCTTGCAAGAGCGACCATGAGGGGAAAGCTGATTATGCCTAAGTTTGCGAGGGATCATTGGGAGACACTACAGCTGATAACTTACTCAGGTAGGATTGGAAGGAGAGTAGAGGTGGGAGTGATAGTTATATTCTCTACATGGTATGTCTATCATCGACCCATATAGATTATGCCAGAGGAGCTGATTACAAAGGCACTGGGTTTTAGGCCAGAGAGCTGAGGTTGGAAGGACAAAGGAAAGGGAGGAGGAGATTCTAGTAGAGGAGAGGTCAAGAGGTGGCTGAGGCAACAGGTCAGCAGGAGAGAGAACAAAGAGAGGTCAGGGCCATAGGTCAGCAAAAGAGGGTGAGGAGGAGGTGGAGATAGTGGAGGAGAGCCCAAGTGGAGATCGAGGTAGAGGAGGAGAGGAATGAGGCAATGGTGGAGGGGATGGATGAGAGAGATGAGGTGGAGGCAGAGGCAATGTATATAGATGTTCATGATATTCCCCCATTGGCCATTGTACCACCTATAGCAGAGGATCTGACTATACTATTGAGAGGAGTTGTGGCATGATTATAGATTGTTGAGTAGAGACTAGGAAATATAGAGGCTGTGAGATGCAGATTAGAGGCTAAGGTGACCAGAGTGTGGGCAAAGGGTGAGAGGGATTTTAGGGTTGTAGTTGATGTAGTGTCACAACATGAGGAGGAGATACATGCCAAGAGGGATAGTCTATAGGCTAAGGTGAGTCAGCTGTGAGTAGAGGTGGCTTGGTTAGAGGGGGAGGTGTTTAGAGAGCATGATCAGGGGGGTAGCGATGAGATGGGAGTGAGACAGGCTAGAGGTAGTGGTGACTATATTGCAGGTGACAAGACAATGAGAGCCTAAAGGAGTGATAGAGCAGGTATTAGCAGGGACCATGGCTGAGGTAGAGAAGGACCTGGATGATTTGAGGATACAGGTGGAGGGACTAGTAAGAGAGAGGACTGAGCTAAGATAAGAGTGAGACGAGCTTCATGACAAAGTCGAGGTAGCAAATTAGATAGTAGGAGACATGGGGCTGATGTAGGAGAGAGAGGAGGCTATGAGGGCCTAGGTACAAACCTTGTAGATAGAGAGGGATGCAACATAGACACATATTTAGACCTTATAGGGTGAGAGGGACGCAATAGTGGCACGGGTACATGTTGTGGAGAGAGAGAGAGAGATGTAGCATATGCATAGGTATAGGCCATGCGGGATGAGAGAGATGTAGCGCAGGCATAGGCATAGGTGGTGCAGGGTGAGGGTGGAGAGATAGGGGCAAAGGTAAAAATATTACAGGAAGAGGTACAGGCTATGTGGGATGAGAGGGACATGGCTATAGAACAGGTGTCATGGAAGGGAGTAGGAATTGTCCAATTGCGGTTCACACAAGATGCGTGGGCATAGGAGAGGAGATCCATATGTGGATTCTGGGAAAGGTATAGGGTGAAGTGGGATGCAGCCAGGTATCAAGCCATAGAGTGGGATGAGTACATGCAAGAGGCCAGCTACTATATGGCTCCCTACCTTACACCAGTGCCAAGTCAGACACAATAGGTACCTACCTACATTCGAGCAAGGCCATAGATGCCAATCCCATCGTAGTCAGTAGAGACACATACTTGTAGGTACAATATCTATAGAGAGTGTTGACACTCTCAAATTTCACAAATTTGAAGTGCCCATTTCTAAATTTCGCCTCTACACTTTCAGAAGTGCACCTAAGAAATATGCCTAAGTGACCCACTTTGGAGGGTCATATTTTGAAGCGAGTTGATGTTTGTACAAAACCCCTTTCCGCACTTACTCATGTGTCCTATATGAGTAGTCATGTCAATTTTCAGCTTCTCATGATGAGTTTTGTTAGTGTTTTGAAAAGTGAAGCTGGAGGGTTTTGGCACTTTTTTGTTGTTTGCAAACTTTCAAGTTTGTAAAGTAGCCTCCCGTTTGAGCTTTCATTTTACAACCAGATGATCATCATGCCAAAATGATTGTTACTCTTTATTATCCATACCAAGATGAGCTCGCATGTCAGTTTTTAGAGCCTTATGATCTGATTTTCTATTTTTAGCAGATCAAAACCAAATGCAATTTCTTTAGTTTTGCATCTGCATTCCCGACAACCTTTCTGAGAGGTCAACTTTGACCTTCAGTATCTTTTGATGGGAGATGATTCAAGTAAACTCCTCTTGCAAATGTGCTCATTGTACCACAAGGATCCACTATGACCAGTGGTAGCTTGACAAGAGTTGATTTGGTATTTTTCCAATGAGGTGATTCAATGAGTTTTAATTGGTTAAGAACAGTTGTTTGTTGCAGAAAATTCAACTAATCAACTTTGATAGTTAATAAATTTCACCTCGTGATTCCTTTTTCTGAGATGTCTATTGCATTTAATTCTATGGACTAATGTCTGCATGCTTGCAAGCTTTCATAACCTCATGAGGTCATTTGCCTAGCTTTTAGAGGTGATTCCAAAGCCCACCTGGCCAATTTTCACCATTCTGCAAAAGGGACAAAGCATATTTTAATGCAAACCCAATTTGTGTTTTCACTCCAAAAGCACTCAGATGCTGTGATAGATCAATTTGAGCATAATTTTTTTTTGCAAATGATTTTTTTTTAGTTGGGCCTGTATGGGGCCCAATATACTTTGCATTGTTATGTGGTTGCAAGTGTTGGATTGCATCCTGTTTGAACACACAATGGTTATTAAGGGCATGAATTGCTAAACATTGTTTCAACAGTAGGTTATCATTTGTCATTGTTACAAATTTCTTCAATTGACTTAAAGAGAATAGTGCCATTCACTATGGGTGAAGTCACACACTTCTAATCTTGCTTGATGGTTTGAAGTAACTCCATGATACTGAAAAGTTAAGATTCTTTGAACAACAATATTTGGTGACAAAGAATGCTCTATTTTATATTTGGAAATATAGAAATATATGATGGTGATGGGAAATCAATATGCTTGGGAAAGCTAAAATCACGGGTAAGGAAATGGTCATTTCTCATTTACATAATGGTATCAAGCTGTGACTCCCCTTGTGCAATATGATGATCTAAAAAAAAAGTAGAACAGTAGAAGGGGAGGCTTCAATTAACCAAATAACACAGCAAGCAGAGGAAGGCCAAGAATGCCTCAAGCAAAAGTGGTTTTAAAATACTTCAAAGCAAATGCAAAGACAACACAGGATAAACCAAAATAAATTTATTGAAAAGTGGAAGATTTTAAAACAAAGCGCACTTGTATAGGGAATGGATATCCATCAAATCCATGGATTGAGATATTGTGCAGAGCGCAAAGGAGCTTAAGTTGGTTGGAATGAGAAAAAAACATAGTAAACAAAATGAAAATATGAAAATTTTAAGAAGCTTTTCAAGCAAATGTATCCATCACACCACACAATGATCAATTGAAATACTTCAAAAGAAAATGCACTTGGTAGTTATACTGCTCGCGCCAAGCAGAACGCAAGCACAATGTTTTGAATAAAGATTTTAAAAGCCCTGATCAATGTATAAAAGTTGGAGATGCCAGTTAGAGGAGAGGGTGATCCCACAATAGTGGTTTACAATTTTTGGCCAAACTGGACACTGGAATTTTTATTTTTAACTAAATCTTCACATTCGGGCACCTATAGCTGCTAAACCATGAGGAATTTGAAGATGATACAAACTAGAGTCTCGTCACATTTTTTCTATGGATTCTAAAAAAAAAATTCAATTTTTTTGGAATTAGATTGCACTTCTTTTTCCATCTCCCACAAAAATTGGTTTTTTTTTTAAAAAACAACATTTTGAAAAAGTGACGCACATCGCATAACGCATAATTATTTTTCCATGAAGGATAAAATTCTAATTCTTTCAAATTTACATTTGTGACTCCGATATCTAGTGCTTCCACTTGGTTAGATAATTTTTAATTGAATATTTTTTCTTTAATCAAGTTTTGAAGTCAAACTAATGACAATTCAGACATAGCGTGACTGTATAATGCATAACTTTTTTTGTATATATCAAAATTCAATTTTATTTTTGTTAGATCAAGGGATTCAATATCTTGTGCACTCATTTTTTTCAATTTTTTTTGATAATCTGCTATTTTTCCACATGTGTAGAACAAAGACCTTCATTTTCGATGAAAAACCCATGTTTAATAAAACTAAAAAACCAAATACATAATAAAACCAAAACATATTAAAATTATATTCATTGGATAGCTCATTCTAAAGAATATCTGATTGTAGTTGGGTTTGTAAATATTCCCCCATTTTTCATCCTCAACCCGAGCTTCAAAGCATAAAAATTTAGGTTTTTTGTGTGAACAAAGTCAAAAATAAGGGAAAAGGGCGGTTCGCTAGAACCAAGGGGGTTCTAGCAAACCCCCAAGGGTTCTAGCATACCAAGGTTCATTCAAACCCCCTTCAATATGTATTTTTCCTTTTAAATTTTGGGCGGAAAATGTGGGCGCAATAATTAATGGGTTCACTCGAGCCCTAGTTCGGTCGAACCCCTTTATGGTTCGGTTGAACTTGTAGGTTCATGTGAACCCCTAAAACCATTTTTTTTGCCATGGGGTCATTTTTTCTCAATTTTCCTTCCTCCATCAAATTGTAAACCACTATTGTGGCTTCACTCGAGACTCCTACGCATGTGGCAGCCACTCCATTGGTTGCAAATATACACCAAGATTTATTGAGGAACTACTTTTAGCGCATCCTATCTACATCAAAGTGTATTTGTTGAATAGATTGTGGATACTTGGAGGAAAATAGCAGAGGGTAGCCATTTATGTATAAAAGAGATGTTTCATCTTTGCAGTATGAAGTCTGATTGCAAGAGGAAGCATCGATTGGAACTTGTAAAGAAACTTTTAAACAAGATATGCATAAAATGGATTTATTGAAAAAACTTTAAAAAAAGACCTTTGACCAAATGCATCTAGCAGGTGCATTGTCAATGGAGAAGGTTGATTCAAGAAGAGGAGGTGCTAACATTGTAGGGTATTCCCTAAATGGATTCAATGAAAATTTTGAAGGAGCTCTGTTGAGAGTTCTCTTTGAATGAAGGCACGATCCGTGACTTGGGTTTGGAAATGAAACCAAATTGAGCCTTGAACCGAAGGGATTTAGTTTTGCTATAGAATTAGGGGAGTTTCTATGCATAGAATGAAGGAGCCAACATTCGAATATTGCAAGGTATGCATAAATTCCAAGCATTCGTAATGGTAAAAGGAGATCTTCCAAGGCATAAGAGATAAGGGAGAAAAATGAGTAGGGGCGCCGCCATTGGAAACCTATGTTGTAGAGTAGGGCGTGAACAAAAGAGATTAGGGAATTGAAAGATGCCAAGAAATGAATCAACGATCAACAAATGGAGGTGGAAATGCAGGAAAATCCTAGTTGTTCCCCACCATTTCATGAGATAAAGATGCAAGCAGGTTAATTTCCCCGAGATAGCGGGATTATGACATGTGGCAGTGGGCCCGGGAAGGTTTTCAATGCATGGGTATAACGTTAATGTTCCCGTGAAAATATTTCAAAAGTTTTCATTTTCTTTTTCATAAAAGAAAAACATTTAAAAATAGGAGCCCAATCAAATTTCATTCTAAAATCTTTGATACCTTAATGCAAAAAATATTAAGTGTGGTGAATGAGTAAAGCCATTGCTTGGGAATTTCTTTGTGTGGCTTGTGGTGGGCTGAGAATACTAAATGCAAAAAATATTAAGTGTGGTGAATGAGTAAGCTGTTGCTTGTGCATTTCTTTCGAAAAAGAGAATGTGTTTGTTAATGGGGGAAAAAATATTTTAAATCGGTAAATGTTTAAAAATAAAGGTGAAGCACAGGAAAGGCAGTGAGGTGCCATTTAAATATGGAAGTGAATAGTTTATGTGGTTGGGTCAGATTTTTAAATGTTACCATAAGTCCCTTTACAAGAAAACTTTATTTGCTAGGAATGAACATAAAGTGAATTTATTCACTTTATAAAGGTATATGTGCTAGGAGGTAAAAATTTGTTACAACATTTGTAAATGAGTAGACAATGAATTTTCACAGGCAAGGGGGGCCTTTTATTTTAAATGAAATAAAGTATCAAAGGGGAAAATATTTTTAATGTGCAGTGAAAGTCAAGTGTATAGGGCGAGGAAAATAAAAGGCATAGGAAGAAAGTGAATACAATATTCATTTTAAATTTTATTTGCACTTGACTGGAAGGTGAAAATGTTATATGCAACTTAGTAAGAGGCAATATGAGTATTTTTCATGGGTAGGGTGAAATCAATATTCACTTTACAAGTAAATGAGGAATGTTTTAAATGAATAATTTAAAACATAAAGTGCAAAGGGGAATGTTTTACTGTGACAAAGTAAAATAATGTGTTGCATAATGAAAGAGTAGAAAATATGAGAAGATTCTATGGGCAAGCAGGGATAAAATGTTTTCACACAGTTGTTGGTAAAAGAGTGGAATTTTCATCACATGGGCAATTTTCTATTACAAATAGAACAAAGGAAGATTGAGAGGAAAATTCAGTTTGTTGTAGAGAGAGGAGAGAGGATTTTTTGTTGTGGATCAATATTGAAGAGGATTCCATATGGAATTTCCCAATTAGTTTTAGGGCTGCTTCTGGGGATTTCTCTTTTCTTCTATTTCTTCTCTTCTTTTCTCATTATTTAAGTTTTTTTTGAGGTTTTGTATGGGGCTGGGTAGATAGAAAATTCTAATTTTGAGTCATTTCTTGAGTCTATAAGCTGTAATTTTTCATTTCATGAGGAAATACAAGGTATGTGTAGGATCACGATGGGTCAAAAAGTGGCAATATGATGGGTATGTGTAGGGTATGTGGCTGATGAATTTTTCTTTTGTCCAAAACTAATGAAACGAAAAGGGTTTTTAAAGGAGATTCTTAACTTTCCATCAATATAAATTATGATTTACTTTGAATTTAATAAATAATTATTATTCATTTTCTATTTGAATTACGACTAAAGTCTTGATTGATAGACTGATTGGAAAACATATATAGCTTTCAAAGAGTATTACATTTTTTGAATCTAAAACATGATCCACATTCTATGCTTCACATAATATAGGATTAAAAAAATAAAAAATAAATTACATGAAGTTTTGACCAAGTTAAGGTGGTCAAACATGTGTTTTTATATTTTTAAAAATTTGTAATACAAAATTCATAATTAATTATTTACTTGGAAAAAAATTACAAAAAAATATGCATCACATTGGGACATGAGTCCTCTACTTATATATAAAATATTATAAAAAAATATGATCATTTTGTTGTAGTTAGGGTGGTCAGACATACACTTCTTATTTTTACCTAAAATTTAAGCTCTACTGCATTGAAATTTCAAGTTTTCACCAAATAGATTTTTTATTTTTTTAAATAAACCTAGTAGTTTAGAAATTACATTCAATTTTATACAGATCTATTCTTACATATTTTTGAAATAATATAGATAACTTATTCAAATTTTTATGTCAAGTTGCCTAAGTCTGATTTTTCTAAATTTTTTGTCACTTAAGGGCCTATTTTTTCCATGATGATCCTGCACATACCATACAACCAGTGAATGCATATAAATCATGAAAGTGTCTACACATTCATGAATATATTCAAATTGTCTCCACACTTGTACAATTTAATCATATGAATTCAATAGTACAAAGTATCTTTGAGTTTGTCATCTCAAATTTCATGAGATTGTGTTCTTTGTTTATGGGTCTATTTCAAAGAAATGGTTAAATACTTTGAGCAGATAATGATGATTTCAAGTGTGGAGTTGAATTTGGTAAGGAGATTTTGATTGATAATAGGAGTGGTATTGTTGGTGTAAGTCAGTAACAATTGATGTAAGGCATTAACAATTTAAATCCACTAGTTGAATGTAATTTGCTGATGAATTCTTTTTGTGTTTGACTCCATGGCCTAGAATTAGGCACTGATTTATCTTGCAGCTTAGTGCATCTCAAAAATGTTTTATAAATTCAAAATCATTTTAAAACCCTATGTGTTTTAGTTATCTCATGCTCCAAATAGTTGATATTATTGATGAACAACTGATTCTATTCGATATTTTCCTATTATGTTGAGCTATTAAATCAGATTATCTATTTTTGTTAATGTTGTTTATGATAATGGTGTAGAGGTTGTAAATGCATTAGGGGATCATCCTCCCAGGTCCTGTAGAGCCCAAAGTGTAGGAGGTCTTTAAAATCCTTGTCAATTGGTCCAAGTCCTTCAAGCTCCCCTTGATTGGAATTGGCAATTCCATAGGTAGATTAGAAGACCAACCTGGATATAGTAAAAACAACCAACAAAATGGTGACTCTACTAGGGAGAAACTTGAATCTCCAAGTGCAGACTACTTAGTTGCAGAGTCATATTATTATTTTCTATTCTGGGTTTTGTTCAAATATTGAAGAATTTCAAGCCTAGAAAAAGGATTTGTTGCAATGAACCTGAAGATTTTAAGATCTGTGGTGCTCTATCAGTGGAAGGAACTCAAAAATAAATTTACACGTGAAAGAACTCCCTGTTGTTCAAAGTTCAGTCCTCTAAGAAAAGAGGTGGTGACTCTATCAAGAAGAACCTATTGAAGAGATGAAAAAAGTTCCAAATCTATAATATTTCCAAAAAACTTGCAGCAACTACAACATTTCCAGGTATTCTTCATTTTGGTTTTCAAGAAACTCTTTGTATGAAAACCATATTTGAAAATATTAGGAGAATATTTTTGTTCCATATTAAGTGATTAGCACTAACAAAGGGAAATGAAAGTAGATTTAGGTTTACATACATCTGAATTGTAATTTCCAGCTTATGTATCATGTTGGAGAAGTATGCTAGTGTTTTAAAATTTCCCATTAAATAGATCAAAGGTTTGAAGGAATTTGAAATATGCATTGTAATATCTAGAGATCATGATAAAGGATAGAAATAGGGCAAATGAATGATCAATTTTAGAGTTGATATTTGAATATTGAAAGAGGCATGTCAAAATGTTTCAATGTATGCATCCTAGTATGGTTCTGGATGGAACCATGGTTTGTGATCAGTTCCAACTAGATTGTCAAAGAAGTTTTAGCACTAGAAGGTACAAATCCATCAATTTTAGTGGCATCTATGGTTACCCAAATGAAATTCTAGCTAAATTCAGAAATAAGTTACCAAGATTCATTGGTGATAAGGTTGAATCAACAAATAGTCATCTCCAAGAATTCAATAATGTGATGGATGATTATGAGATTGACCAAGAAGATGTGATCATGAGACTACTTGTTCAATATGATGTAGCATTGCAAGCTGCTTTCCAAAGAGGATACCAACAAATCCAGAAACAAAAAGCCATACAACAAGCTACTCGAGCTACACAAGCTGCCCAAGCTGCACAAGCCATAATACAAATGCAACAAGCACAACAAGCCCAAGCATTATTCCAACAACAACAACAAGTTGCCAAAGCTACGCAAGCATTGGAAGCACAAAGGGTCGCTCAAGCACAACTATTATTGTAGCAACAAGCTGCACAAGAACAACAAGCGCAAGCCCAAGCACAACTTCTTGCACAAGCAGCGCAATTGTAGGCATATCAACAAGCATTGAAGTAATACCAAGAACAACAAGAAGCAGTAGAATTGGTAGCCCAACAATAAACGCTGTGGGAACAACAACAAACACAACAACAAGCATTGTTGGAGCAGCAACAAGCAAAACAACAAGCCCAAGTCCTAGCATAACAACAACAAGATCAACAACAGGCATCATTCATATAAAAGCAAGTAGAAGCCTACTTTGCTTGCCAGAACATGTAGATACGATCAAACAACACACCAAATAGCCCATCCATTAAACCCATAACCCAAACGACAACCCAAAACACTTTCATCTGACCCCCTTATCCCTAGAGTGATGTGACAACACAACTTAGGTTGCTCTCGCAACAAGTGCTCGACCTTCAATCAAGGTGAACAACTAAAATGCCAAGCAACTTGTGTCCCTATCCATTCGATAGGAGCCTAGACATGAAACCATTTCCCAAAGGATTTGAAATCCCAAAATTTGACAAATATCAAGGGATGGGAAACCCTGAAGATCACATCAGGGGATTCTAGGTTCATTTTATGGAAGTCGCATATGACAATACGTATCTGATGTAGCTATTCCCTAGGAGCTTGGCAGGTCCTGCCATAGAATGGTTCTCTCGCTTACCCACATGCATTAGAACATTCCAAGAAATCAAAGATGAACTCATTAGGAATTATGCATGTAACATTAAAATGGATGTCAGTCTCGAAGAACTCTCCACTCTCAAACAAGGAAAGAATGAGTCTTTCCCCTCATTCCTTCAACAATGGCAATCCAAGGCCAATCGGAGCAAGTGGACGATACCAGAAGAACAAGTCTGCATGATCATAGCCAACCTTGAAAGTCACCTGTCATTTCATCTCAAGGTTAAGGGAATCACCACATATGAGCAATTAATCTCCAAGGTGCTTAGTATCGAAAGACCACTTGTGACCCAACCCGCTGAATCAACGTCATATCACGAACCGCAAAACAACCGCCCATCATCTAATTACAATGATAAACCTCGTACATGGGTGAGAAACAAGAACATCACTAATGATGGCATCGTCGATGCCAAGGTGGTCATTAGTGGTCCACACCAAAATACACCCACACTGCAAATCAAACCACAATGCCAAAACACTCATCACACAACATACCAATCCAACAATCTCACCATCAATAACTTCAATGACCAAAGAGGAGCACCCCAATGCAAAACTTATCCAAAACGTAAATACGCCATTTTGGGGGAACCATTGGAGGACATAATGAAAAAGTTGATTGCTGAAAAACTCATACAGCCTCCTACATTAAAAAATTACCAAGAACCCGATGTCAAACCCTCTTGGTACAATGAGAATCAACTTTGCAAATTTCACAAAATAAAAGGTCACACCACAAACAATTACATGAGACTCGAAAACATCATCTAAGATCTCATTGACAAGAAAATCATAAAAGTGGAACAACCTACAGGAAATCAGGACCTTAAAATCTACACGAATCTGATGTCGAATCATGGAAACAAAGGAAATAGAAATGATAAAGGGAAGGGTAGTGTAAATCACATGTATGAAATAGTTGTTGCCTCCCTAAATGAAGACAACATGGTCATCACCATCAAGGGCGCCCATGTCGAAGATTTTGGAGTCACCACAAGAGGTGGCAAAGTCACCATTGCAGGATCTTCCCAGCCAAATAAAGTCCCTACATCAAGAACCATTTTGCATAGCTACAATGTTGTAGACCAACTCAAGAGAACACCAACACACATCTCCAACATGGAGTTGTTAAAAAACTCATTAGCGCATAAAAAGATCCTTGAGGAAGCATTAGCCTCATCCACTATCCCTGCAGATCTTGACGTAGATTAATTCCAAGCTATGGTCAGAAATGTCATAACGCCTAATCTCCTGACATTCTCTAACCGAGATTTTCCCGCCCAACCATCTCACAACCACGCACTTCACTTGGAAGCCATTGTAAACAAAAGAAAAATAAAAAGGGTCTTGGTGGATGGAGGTGTAGGTTTGAACATCTGTTCTCTTAGCCTCATCAAATAGTTGAAAATATCAGAAGATTCCATTGACAAAGGCAAGGGAATCACAATCAGAGCATATGATGACTAAGAAAGAGTGTCTCGGGGCAAAATTAAGCTCCCTATCCTAGTAGGGCCAACACTCATGGAAACCACATGTCAGGTCTTGGACCTTGAATTGCCATACAATATCCTCCTGGGACACCCATGGATTCATGCGATGAAAGCCATAGGATCAGCCTTCCACCAATGTGTGAAAGTCACACATAATGGACAAGAGGTTACCGTCCATGGAGATCATGAGTTGTTTTCATATTGCAAGAATCATGAAGCCAAGTATCACAAAATTCCCCAAGTGCCAAAAAATGATGAGGGACCATCCACACAATACATCGATCCCACCACTCTTGCATCCACTTCTGCGACAGAGACACCCGCCATTCCCACCATATCCAACATTAAGCTCATCATCTAGGAGGACAGTTGTGGAAGTTATAGGCTCCCTAACAATGCTTTTGTGATAGGAGTGTTACCACATTCTCCTAGATCATGTGGATGCCCACAAGAAAATCAAGCTTCCACATCACAAACGTATACTGAGGATTATCCCAAATTCACAAGATGGGGAGACCTTGGTCATGAGGTCATTGAAGCAGATCCACCTCACATGTTGTATCAAGATGAAAGACCAACAACTAGTTTACCAATGGATGAAAGAAGCAAAGGCCTACACATGATGCTTGCAATGGGCTATGACTGAAATCAAAGACTGGGACAAAATGACAATGGACTCATAATACCTATCATGCCAGAGATGCGACCCATAACAAATCTTGGTCTTGGATGTGCCACTCTGAGAATAACCATACGCGGCTGAAGTCCTCCGATTAGAGCCTCTAATGTTTCTCCTCAGCCAGTACTAGTACAAGTACACTCACTAATAGTCACAGGTAGGGACAAAAATAATTTTATAACTGAGCCCTATATTAGTAGCGATGACGAAGATATCTTATCCAATCTACCTAGGCTATTCAAAGATACCACCCTGTGTATGATTAATACCATATCGTTTGAACCAAATAGTCAAAATCATGAAATTTTTTTAGTCTACCCCCAATTGATTGACTATGACCAAGAAGGACCACTAGTTCTCAATACATTTAAAAATGATGAAGTGCTCATATAATTCATGGGATTGAAAGATAACATTCTAGATGGAGATCACAAGGTAGGATTTATAATGGAGTTGGACACACACACCTATTATGGGGAAATGATTGAATCCTTCATTCACAAAAGTGAGAAACTAAGAATCATATCCAAGTCCTTGAGTGAAAACCACACCATGGCAATCTCTGACAAGAAAATAGTAAAAAGAAAGGACGTATCCCACAGTGAAAACCTCTCTGAGGCATTTGAGGATGAAGGATTCAATCTTCCCCTAAGAGCTATTCATCAAGAGAAGTTAGCAGTCTTGGCCGAAAAATGCAATCCAGTCAACCTAGGAATAGAGGAGACCCCACATATCACATTCTATGCGGAATCACTATTATCAGAAGAGCAAGAACTCCTAGCAGCATTCCTAAAGGGAAGACAAATAAACTTCGCATGGAGTTATGTTGATATGTCAGGGCTTGATCCAAACACTGTGGTCCACCACTTAGCAGTGTATCTAGATGCAAAACCTGTCAGACAAAAGCTTCGCAAAATGCATCCTCAAATCGCTTTGTTAGTTAAAATGGAGCTCAAAAAATTGTTAGATGCAGGATTCATACGACCAATTGATTATCCAGAATGGGTGTCAAATTTAGTACCTATTTGAAAACCTAACGGAGCCATCAGAATCTATATGGATTTCAGAGATTTTGAACAAGGAATGTCCCAAGGATGATTTCCCACTTCCCAATATCGACATGATTGTAGACATGACAATAGGACATGAGATGCTATCACTAATGGATGACTTTTTAGGATATAACCAGATCATGATAGCAAAAGAAGATCAACATAAGATGGCTTTCACTTGTCCATGGGGGACCTACTACTGGAACATGATGCCATTCAGCCCAAAGAATGCAAGAGTAACCTATCAAAGGGCCATGACATTGATCTTCCATGACATGATTCATAAAATAGTTGAAGACTATGTTGATGACATCCTAGCCAAATGAAGAAAAAGACAAGATCATATTGCAACACTAGGTGCTATCTTTGACAGAATAGAGGAATACAAAGTCAGACTTAATCCCAAGAAGTGCATCTTTGGCATACAATCAAGTAAACTACTAGGATACATAGTCTCCATGAGGGGTATCAAGGTGGATCTGACAAAGATGAAGGAAATCCTTGAGATGGAAGCACCAAAGACATTAAAACAACTGAGAGGTCTCCAAGGAAGGCTTCAATCCATCTGGTGATTCATAGTACAACTGGCAGACAAGCAGAATCCATATTCTCACCTACTCCACAGGGGGTAGCATATAAATGGGATACAAAATGCGAAGATGAATTTAACAAAATAAAGGAATATCTATTGACACCTCTAGTGTTAATGCCACCTATCCCAAAGAAGCCATTGATCTTATACATGTCAGCAACAGCAGCAGCCCTTGGAGCTCTACTAGCTCAGCATGATGAAAACAGAATGGAGAGGGCTATCTACTATATCAGCAGAAAAATGGTTAGTCATGAGATAAATTACTCATTCATTGAGAAAGCTTGCCTCACTGTAGTGTTTTCATCCCAAAAATTTAGACATTACATGCTGACACACAAGATAAAGCTCATCGTGAAAATTGATCCCCTCAAGTATCTCTTATCCAAGGAAATGCTCACTAGCAGAATGACAAAATGGGTTATGATATTTTCAGAGTATGACATTGAGTATGTTGAGTGGAAAGCCATTAAAGGACAAGTTATTACAGACCAACTAGCAGAAGCACCCATATATTTTGAGAACCCTCTTGTCTCAGAATTTCTAGATGAGTCTATTTTTAATCTCAATGTTTCCAATCACTGGAAACTATACTTCGATGACTCATATACTCAACATGGATCAGGAGCTGGTGTCTTTTTCATCACCCCACAAGGGGATTGCATACCGAAGTCATACAAATTGGCATTTCCTTGCACCAAAAACATAGCGGAATATGAGGCTTTCACTATAGGTCTTAGAATAGTAGTGCAATGGAATATCATAGCTCTCAAGGTCTATAACGACTCATAGTTGATCATAAATCAAGTCAATAATGAATATCAGACAAAGGATGACAAGTTAACCCCATACAAGAAATTGGTGGAGACTCTAAAGGAATCCTTCATCTACATAACATTTGAGCAAACTCCAAGAACCAACAACAGAGCTGCTGACGCCATGGCTACAATTGGGTCTCTAGTAGACATCCCTCACAACGTGCCGAAATATGAATTGTTGATCGAGCAGCTTCTCGTTCCAACATTTGAGGTACCAGAATTGGAATATGTGTGTCAAAGCATTGGTCTTGGCAATCCTTGGTATCACGACATCTACACATATCTTCGCATAGGAGTCATACTTGTTGACCTACCATCAAGCCTAAAATGAACCTTTATCAAAAAGGAATCTAGATTTGTCATCTTAGGTGATACCTTATATAGTAGAAGCATAGAGGGTACTTTACTGCACTGTCTAAATGCTAAGGAGGCATTAACTGCTCTAACTGAGGTTCATAATAGTATCTGTGGCTCACACTAGAGTTGAATAACCATATCCAAGAAACTGCTGAGGCTAGGGTATTATTGGCCCACAATGGAGCGAGAAGCACATGATCATGCTAAAAGGTGTTTACAATGTTAGTAGCATGGGGACCTCATCCATGCTCCAGCTCAAGAACTTCACCCGATCATCACACCATGGCCCTTTTCATAGTGGGGACTCGTTCTCATTGTGAAAATCTCACCCACCTCATCCAATGGCCATAAATTCATTATAACTACAACTAAGTACTTCACAAAGTGGGTGGAAGCCATACCTATTATGTATATCACTGGGAAGCAAATCTCAAAATTCATCCTAAACTATCTCATCTATCGTTACGGTGTCCCACAAGCCATTATCTTAGATAATGTGACACCATTCAAGAATCAGGATGTCCGTGACTTGTGCGAGAAATTAAAAATCCAACATCGCTTCTCCACCCTGTAATATCCCCAAGGCAATGGCCAAGCAGAAGCCACAAACAAAACCATCCTCAAAATCCTCAAGAAAATAGTCAATGACGCAAGTCATGACTGGCACTTGCAGCTTAATCCCGACCTCTAGGCTTATCAAACTAGTATCCGCACACCCACTAGCACCACCCCCTTCTCCTTGGTCTACTTATTAGAGGTCGTACTCCCCATTGAGATCGAGCTCCCATCCCTCAGAATATCATTGCAAAATCTCATCACTGATGAGGACTACTAGGTGTCAAGATTAAACGAGATGGAGTTACTCGATGAAAGACAAATAGATGTTTTGAATCACTTACAAGTCTATTAGAATAGCCTCAAATAAAGCTACAAAAAGAAGATCAGAAGTAGGACTTTCCAAGTCAGAGAATTAGTCTTAAAAGAAAATTAGAAGAATGTCCCAAATCCCAGTAGCAAAGGCAAGTTTGAACCCAATTGGGCTGGGCCTTTCATCATCACAACAAGCTATAAATCAGGGGCATATCAACTATCAACACTCGAAGGGGAACCTCTGCAAGAGCCAATAAATAGTTCCCATCTCAAAAAAATTTATGCCTAATTCTTCTAGGTATAAAACCAAAAATCTAAAAAATTAGAAAAAGTCCTCAAAAAATGTTTACCTCGGTGAAAACCTGGCAAATAGGCATCTTGGTAACAACAAAAAAAATTAAAAAAAAGAAAAATCCAAAAAATAGAAAAAGGATAAAAAAATG